>OU015501.1:98088986-98248986 GCA_907164885.2 Dolomedes plantarius
TTGCAGTTCAGGTTCGGTGGCAGTTGTTTAATGTGTAAGAAAAAAATGCTCTGAAAATGTGTACCGCAGATATGAGTATTGCTGTGGTGTAAAAAAAAAATCAAGTCATTTAAACCGTCAATGAACACTAGGGTGGAACGAAAAAAACTTTTTTTTGAATTTCAATATGCTCTAGTTTTCAAAAGTTGCCTTTTAACAAAATAAAGACAGAAATTAAATATTAGCGTAATTGGTGCATGTTTTCAGTTAGCGCAAGAAGGGCAAACTTTTGGTTTTTATTAAATTTTTGACAAATTTCTCAATTATTTTGAAATTGAATACACTTGTAGTACAAAAAAGTAGCAAAATATGTAATTAAAACATTCTTTTTAGTCAGGAGACCTGCTAAACTGATTATATAATACGTTTTACTTCATAAAAATAGTACACATAAAGGTACTTAAGGAAGAGGCACTTAAAAGACACTCGGGTATCACGGTGGAACGAAAGATTTTTTTTCAGAATTTCAATATGCTCTAAAGTTCAAAAGTTGTCTTTTAAAATTAAAATTAAGAATATAAAATCTTTTTGCTCTACTAAAATATTTTTAAGTTCCGCAAAGGGCTTCAAAATGGATATTTTTATGAAAAAGTGATTATATTTGTATTTTTTGTTAATTTCTTTTATAGTATATTAAAATAATGTATATTTCCTGTAAATAAAATATTCAAAATATGATATTTTGAAAGAACTTGCATATTCTAAGTATTTCTAATTTTTAGATGCCATAACAGAACAACTGATTTTGTGGAATTTCGCGATTTTCATCATATTAATTTTACAGTAGCATATTCTTATAATACACATTGGAATGAAAGAAAAGCAATTTTTAATTGACGGAGCCTAGTTAAAATAAACAAATCACACTTATTTAGAAAAATATTAATGTAATGTCTATAAAGGCAAAACGTTATTTTGAAAAAAAATTCATGCTTTTCAAAAGTCCATAGTAATCACACATGGTTTCCATTACTTATTTCACTGACACATTGAATTGTTTTATTGTTTCAAATTTTGGCATTATCTTTTGAGAATGTATTTTTGTTCTTATCAATGCATCTCTTGCAGAAGTACCACGAACGGACAAGGATGACACGGTAACTAATTTAACAATCCTTTCTATTACTTGTGTGTGACATGGAATGTTGTTGAAGTCAATAATTTAAATGAACTGTCCCTACGTCACCTATTTTGTTTCCTAGATGGAAAAACTAAACGTCCAAATGAATTTGGAGGAGAAATAGGTAAACCACTAGAAAACTACTATGAACTTCCAGTGATTGAATTTTCACCTATCGAAAATAACATTCCATTACTATAAATTAAGGATGATTTAAGTGGGGACCCAAAATATTTGTTAGAAATCCATAATGCAATCTCTGTTGGAAAGTGTTCTTCTGATTTGTCCATGAGAAAACCAGAAAAATTTTGTCATTCGCGATGGCTTACATTAGCAAACCGAATACTTCGCTTGTATGTGGGAACAGAATTTCCTGCAAAAAATCTCCGAATACTGATTTCATTTTGAAAGTTCTTGTACCAATTTGGTTTAACATAAAGCTGAAACCATCTTGTATCCGTGGATCGAAGCACTTGTGGAAACTTGTAAGCTATTCTAGTTACCTCAATCAGACACTTAAAAATGTAATTGACCCTGTCATTCAAAGAAATGCATACTTTGCCGCTTCGGAAAATCTCCTCCTTTGTATGATATTAGACGATCGCAATCAAGTAAGAGAGCTTGGATTACGCCGGATTCTAAAAGCAAGTGCGGAAAATGAAGGAGGCATCTGAAAGAATGTAGTTCCACGTATAAACGAAAGAATGTAGTTCCACGTATATGATTTGTTTATTTTAACTAAGCTCCGTCAATTAAAAATTGTTTTTCTTTCATTCCAATATGTATTATAAGAATATGCTACTGTAAAATTAATATGATGAAAATCGCGAAATTCCACAAAATCAGTTGTTCTGTTATGGCATCTAAAAATTAGAAATACTTAGAATATGCAAGTTTTCTGTCAAAATATCGTATTTTGAATATTTTATTTACAGAAAATATACATTAATTTAATATACTATAAAAGAAATTAACAAAAAATACAAATATAATCACTTTTTCATAAAAATATCCATTTTGAAGCCCTTTGCGGCACTTGAAAATATTTTAGTACAGCAAAAAAATTTTATATTCTTAATTTATTTTTAAAAGACAACTTTTAAAAACTAAAGCATATTGAAATTCCGAAAATAAAATTTTCGTTCCACCGTGATGTCCGAATGTCTTTTAAGTGCCTCGTCTTTAAGTGCCTTTATGTTTACTATTTTTATGAAGTAAAACGTGTTATATAATCAGTTTAGCAGGTCTCCTGACTAAAAAGAATGTTTTAATTACATATTTTGCTACTCTTTTGCACTACAAGCGTATTCAATTTCAAAGTAATTGCGAAATTTGTCAAAAATTTAATAAAAAACAAAAGTTTGCCCTTCTTGAGCTAACTGAAAACATGCACCAATTACGCTAATATTTAATTTCCGTCTTTATTTTGTTAAAAGGCAACTTTTGAAAACTAGAGCATATTGAAATTCAAAAAAAAGTTTTTTTCGTTCCACCCTAATGAACACGCTCTTACACCTATCTTATACGGAAGACAATCTTTTGTGCCTTTAAGGAGAATTTTGATTTGTCTTGATGGTGTAATTAGTCGGCTCACTTATCCGGGGGCATAATTAATAGATAAATTACAACTATGACCTTAAGTCAGAACTTCAGAATCTGTGGAGAACAAATAATGAGATATAATTTTCCTTTTGAAATAATCACATTTTAGTACTGTCATGGAATACATGTAATCCACAAAATATGACTCCAGAGTTGTCAAAGTGCCTTGATAACTCAGGATAACTAATGTATATGTTTTCTAGGGATAAAAAATGCGAATGAGATCGTGTGATGGGTAGATAGGTGTCATTAGAACCTCTCTATAATTTAAAGGGTTTGAAGTTTAGGTTAAACTCACACTGGCCCGTTTTCCCGACATATCTCAAGAGAGACAAAATGATAGACTCATCAGTAGTGATTAAGTCATAATTTAGTGATATAGGGAACAAGTGCATCCTTTTGGGAGGTGCAAGGTTAAGAAGTCGACGTCCCTATTAGTCAATTATATTAGAAATGATATAAATTTGCAAATTTTTAAACGTATATATATATATATATATATATACAGTCGAACCTCCATATATCGAAGTAGCAAAATTCCGGAAAAAAATTCGATATATAGAAATTTCGATATATAGAATTGATCTTAGTTTTATCATAATTTTTCTAAAACATTAAAATTAAAGCTAACTTTCGTATACGAAACTCCATTTCCAATTTATAGGCGAATCACATTAAATGAAAGTTAATAACTAAAAAATGAATTAATATGAAAGATTTATAGAGTTCTATATACCTTTAAAAAAACAATAATCCAGACAGTGGTTACATTCAGCCCATTAAAAACTTCATCAGGGAAATTTTCCACGAATTGAAGTCCACGAAGTATTCTTTCAAACGCCAAAAATTGAAAGATTTTATTCTAAAGTGGAATAAAATTTCTCAATATATCGCGAAAAAAATTTCGATATATAGAGATTTTTTCGATATATAGAAACAGTTTTTCTATGTAATGAACATGGAGATTTGCTAAGATTTCGATATATAGAAAATTTCGATATAGGGAAGTTCGATATATGGAAGTTCGACTGTATATATATATATGCGCATACTGAACTTAAATGCATTATAAATCTAGAGAGATTTCAAGCTACATTAAATTCCTTTTTAAATTTTCCTACACTTGTCTTAACCAATGGTTATCGAATTATTAACATCTAGCATTTCCCAAACGGTTGATTTTCTTCTAAGTAAACCTTGACATTTTATTATTTTATATCATAGAAATAAGCACAAAAATTAAATGTTCTGCAAATCATGCGAAAAAAATAACATACATTTCCAGCCACATAATAAAGTGGTTTATTATCGAGGTTAATCGCAAAAAAGCTGCTTGACAGAGATCCAAATATTGCCCTCCAGGAGAGAGACCCTAACGAAACGTGGTAATAATGCCTATTGATGATTTTTTTTTTGTGGTACAAAGCATAACCGTCAGTAAGACTCTCGTGTTTTCTTTCTATCTGCCTCTTATCGAGAAAAAAAAATAATGTGAATCAACTCAGGCATGAAGTGTCGTTGTTCGGATGATAAGATCATTCGATATGAATAGGTAAAAGGCGGGGGTGTGTAAGGAAGCTGAAATGTCAAAGGAAAATGAAAGAAACTGAAGCAAACAAGAAAAGGTAGCATGGGTTTAATAACGAAGTCACAACTTATTGAAGTTTAGGGGAGAAGGGACCTTCAATCTCGAATTTTTTAATTACCAATTTTTTACTCTATATATAAAATGATAATAATTTGTACTCTTTTTTACTACCTTAAAGACCCTTAGAATTCGAAATAAGTATTTATTGACAGAATAATGCCTGTTTAAAAAAAAAAAATTGTAGCATTTATCAAATGCTTCGTGCGCATTTTAAATCATTTAAAAACGTTTTTATTTTAATATACCTAATTTTTAATACCTATTTTTTTAATATAAATTTACCCTATATATATAAACATAACTGTGCATTGAGTTTTTTGTATGAATCTAAAACCATAAATAATAGTTATTTTTTAATATTCCTGTTAATTTTTTTTATTCTTTTGCTTTATTTCATAGTCTATGAATATGAAAAATATTTGTGGTTTCAAAGAATTTTCCACAGTTTTATGGTAAACACTTCAATTTACAATTCTGAGAAATTTGGAAGAAATTTAAAGAAAATGAATGCGCGTAGAGCATGTTAAATAATTCTGGCATTTTTGAAGATTTTTTGAAAAAGGGTCTTTTTCTTCCACAAAATACTTATTTGTGAATTCTAAGTGTCTTTGAGTATACTCATTTTGTATATAGAGTAAAATATTGAAATATATAAAAGAAACAGTTTGAAGGTTCCTTGTCCCTTTAATGTAAAATCATGATACTGCAAAAGCAGTAAAATGAAAAGCGGAAAAATAACATGTAAAAAAGTATTATTCAAAATGCGGATAATTGCTAGAATAAATCTTCTGAAAACATATAAATTGATATATGTAACAATACCATTGTAAATAACAAATGAGATTCTCGACTCTATTTTAGAAAATATATATCAGATTATTTTTAAACTTCTCTCATAAAAGCATTAAAAAAAGAAATCTGATTCAATCATCAATAATTTCCAGGAATGCCACTAGATACCGGTTAAAAGCAAATATCTAGGAGATAAAAGCTTCTTATGTCCTCAATAGTTGCAAGGTGCTTGTATAAAATAAATAAGAAAAAAACTTATAGATTTCAGGAGCTTTTATAGTTTATTTATTTATCATCTTGAAGTACCTGGCGAGTGGGAGTATTAAGAATGAACGTGACAGACAATATCTAACCTTTAAAGAAATATTGAAATACATTAATGCGAAATTTTAATATGCTATTTCAAAATGTTTTTTCAAAATTTTAATATGCTGATTCAAAAATTTTAATAGAACTTTTAAATAAACTGCCTTAAATTAAATGATATTTATTAAATTTATAAAAAGGGGAAATTATGAAACATTAAAATCTATTGGATTGAAATATATTATTATCATTAAGTTTTAAATCGTATTTCGAAACATAAGGCAAAATGAACGTTTTAATGTATCTATTAGGTAAAATTTAAATATATTGATTGGTAACAAAAACATCTTCAAGGAATTCCAGATTATTCCTTCATGAGTGACAAGGTTTCAGTTTTGAGCAACATGGAATATTAACATCAAGATATCTTTGATCTAAATTACATTTTGTCACTTGAATAACGAAGTATGACGCAATTATTCCCGATAATCTAATGAAACTATTAGCAAATATTAGACAAAAAAGTATGTTTCTATTAACAAACAACCATGGTAACTACTGCTCGGCATTTGTCTTGGTTGCAAATCTTCACAGATGGATCTTTGTATGAAAATCGTAACTCGGCAGGAGCCGGTGTTTTTTCTAACCTATTCTCCTTTTATGTTTCTGCTGGAAAATATCGAACGGCGTTTGATGGAGAAGTAGAAGCTATTTGTATAGCCCTTAAACACCTATTGATCTTTGAAGACAAATTTGATAGAGTGGTTATATTTTCTGACTCCCAGACTGCAATTCAGGCAATTAGTTCTTCTAGTCCGCCTTCATCAAGGGAAATCTACCTCTTTCGGCAATATCTACAGGAGTTGTCTGGGAGAATGAAGCGTATGATTCTTCAGTGGATACTGGGCCATTGTGGCATCTTTGGAAACGAGCAAGCAGACATTATCGCTAAAAAGGTGTTAGCTCTTCTTTTGCTAACAAGACAAGCTTCTGGATCAGAATATCAACATGACATTATACTTCTTAAAACAATAACAAAAGTTTTATTTGAAACATATAGAAAACACTTAGCGGCTGGCCGTCAACGTGCGCCGCCATACATTGCACATCGCTCTCTCCGTCTGGCTTACAGTATCGCAGTGCACATGCGCTAACATTCTTTGTGTGGTCTGTCACATGCTGCCATCTATTAACATAGAAAATTGCTTACAAAGGGTTCAAGACTTCTTCAAACCAGATTTTCCCCACTATCATACCATTCTATAAAGCTGTATATCAAGCAAACAATAAACAGACTAATCAAATCACAAATTTATCACAGAATAAAATCGAAGAGTTGGTGGGTTGGGGATCTTTTGAGAGTCCTCATCAGCCCACGATGGCACGCAGTTGCCCAATTTCCCCTACTAACTGGACATGACTGCTTAGCAGAACACTTACACCGCATCTGAATTTTCTCAAGCCCTTATTGTCCCCTCTGTAACTCTAATGACTTTAAGAACAGACACCACCTCCACCAATGTGCAGCCCTTAGAGGCGACTGTGAAACGGCGCTACATACATCTTATTCCAGTATTTACATATTTTTAAAGTATTAATACAACAAAAAGCATTTTCCAATTTTTGTTTCATTTTGGTATCTTGAAAACCCACGATCCCCTTAGCATTAAAAATAAGTATGGTCCCCCCCCATGCCCCAACTTAGGGATAGGTTTTAATTTCATTTTTATTCAGTTATAACTTCTCTCTTTACTAAAAGAAAAAAATAAAATCTGAATTTTAAGTGAATATTGCTTATTATATATATAATAGCCGTTGTCTCTGTATAACTCTTCCGGGCTGTTCTCATCTTTCAATTGAAGCCCCCAGTAAACAAACGGCCGGTTAGGCCTAATTTCAATTTCAGATGTGGATCAGATTTTTTTCTTACCTAAAAACTAATATCTTCTCCATCAAATCGCGTTTGTTCAGCCTATTTTTCTATAAAACATTCAGAACTAAAAAAAATTATATGCTTTTAGTTGTATATTTAACAGTTTTTAAAAATCTGTTTACTTTTGCGATGAATTCTGAAAGTAAACAAACTTGAATGTGAATGAATCAAGTAACTCAAGTATTCATATCGTGTAGTGAGCTGTAAAAAACTGGATGGCAGTCTACTACTCCAATCGCATGAAAAACTAAATAAATTAAAAATAATGATAGGGTTTGCTTTTACAAGGTATGTAATAAATGCAATATTGTTAGATAATTCGGGATATTTTTTAACTTTCATATACTTTTCCCATTATGACGTCATTATTAGTATTATGACGTCAAAATGACGGGTTGGATGGCAGTCTACTACTCCAATCGCATAAAAAACAAAATAAATTAAAAATAATGAAAGAGTTTGCTTTTACAAGGTGTGGATTAAATGCAATATTGTTAGATAATTCGGGATATTTTTAAACTTTTTTTTATATTTTTTCCATTATGACGTCATTATTAGTATTATGACGTCAAAATGATGGGTTACCTTCTAGTTCTGGAATAATAAAATAATTCTTTAGAGATACATAGATGAAGGCTCAATCAACTTTATTACAAACACAAATCAACAAATCAGAATTTAAAAAAAAATCAATCATAAAAGTGTTGTTGTTGTTGTTTCTAATGCCCCGTGGCTGGAAGTATTCCAGACCAAGTCCATATAGGCTAGCTGGCTGAGGGGTGAGGCTCCGGTTTATAATGACACCACAAGGGTAGGAGGCTGATTTAACCTGGTCAATTTTGACTGAGAAACCCCAAGGGTGACAACTCGGGGGATCGTACCCTTTCCTACCCTCCCTGATCTCATAGAGGGACTTTCCAGTCTATATCCGGCCTAGACACGGAGGTATTTAATAATACTTGCCGGGTAATGATACGAACAACCTCAGCCAGCGCCTCGGACACTAGTTATAAAAATAAAGTATCCTGGAGTTTTAATGATTAAGTACACGCTCCTTGTAAAACATGCATATAAAAGTTGTCCTAAGTATGGAAGAAATTGCATATAGATGCATCATTTCGTATTTATAAGATGCTTTAAACTTTTCCTCACGGGATGGGATAGCATGTATCCGAAGAATACGGGCCCAAGAATGAATAGAGAGGCTGTTCAGGGTATGGCCTTGATACCAGTTTTTTGTTCCATTTCTTTTAGACTGCTTTTCTTTTAGACTGCCATTTCTTTGTGACTGTTAGCTTTGTCCTCATGGAGTCTCACAGATTGATGGCACTGTGGGTAAAGCGATGGTATTTCATTCAGAAAAATTTGCGATAAAATATGTTCCTGATAGTATTTGGAGTTAATCTTGACATTTTTTCCACTCTCTTTATTTTTAACTTGCCATTATAAGAAAAACCAGCAACAATCATGAATCCCTCAGAAAAACTTTCTTTCGATTCTTTGAACCATGTACTTAAAAATTTTCTCCCCTTTTATGATAATAAATGGCTCTTTTTTTTGTTGCAATCACTTAAATATACCCATGATTCATCTATTGTGACAATTGTTTTCTATTTTTCTTTGGATAAGTGTTTCTCATATAGAATTCTGCAGCGTGTCCTGCGTTCAGCGATATGATTTGGAAGAAGACGATGCACATTGCGTTTTTTTCGCTTTCTTAAGATTTAAATCAACGTTTATCATTTTGTTTACAGTGGGCACCGAGCATTTTAATGATTTTGCAACTGTCTTTTGACTAGGGGGATTTTCTTTTAACATTAAACAAGGTACCTTTGCAATAGTCGAAGATGTCCGTTTTTTCCTTGGATACTTGTTTGGAATTTTTGTCCCACTTGAGGCTCCAATTTGACGTTTTTTTCCTTTCTTGTTGACGATATTACCTATCGACGCTTTAGATATCACAAAACCATGACTCTCACATCGTTTTTGGATAACGGAGTATGCATATTTCTCTTCGTTAAGAGCATAAATGTAGCCTTCGAACCACTGCTTTGTTAAAAACGCCATTTTGAATAAAAACAAAACTTTCAAGCCACAGACGATAATTTTGACTTTTAAAAACATAGTACAATTGCTATTATTTCTTTTGCAGCAAACGATTTTTTATTATCGCTTACCAAAATCGTCTAAAAAATGTGCGAACAGCCTCTGTATATATATATATATATATATATATATATATATATATATATACCCTTTAATGGCTTTTCTTACAAATGGAGTATGAAATTTCGCGCCCTAAAGGGGGAATCTAGCTTACGGGAAAAATGGGTCCCGTAAGCTAGGGGTTAAGATGAAATTTAAGATGGCTCGTTTGATGAGAGCATTTAATTTTAGCTACATTTGTCCGAATGTGATAGATCATACATAATATGTGAAATAGCATTTTCATATATTTAAGAAAAAAACTTTGAATTACCAATGACAGGAAAAAGTGTCTCACATTCCCCGCTAGAACAATGTTTGTAGCATCCATCGTTATATCAAAAGTGTCAGAATTCAAGTCCTAGCAAAGTCAGGGGAAAATTTTATGTTTTTTTTCATAATAATTTTAGCACACAAAACAAACAAACTAGCATGCATAATAAACTATGTTATTAAGCAACAAAATCAAATCACTGTGAAATATTGAGCTATACATGTTGATACAGTAATTCATTGATATTTTCTTTTATTTTTCTAAAGTTTTTCAACTGTCATTTACCTGAGAAATCATGAACAGGTAATGTAGGACTTGGTACCCATAAAAATAGACTTGACAAAATGTAATAGAGTCTAATGAGTATTTCTTACCGTATGAAGCAAAGCTACATTTAGAGATACCTCATTTACTTTCTTTACTTTGCTATCAAAAGGAAAATAGTGTGAGTTAACTCAGGCATAAATTGTCATTGTTCGAAGATCGTTCGATATGAATAAATGAGATGAAGTTGTGTAAGTGGAAAGATGGTCTATTACTGAAATGGATAACAACGAACAAAACTTTAAAGAAAATGATATCTGTACATTGAAATGTATGTTCTATTGATTTTGAACCTTGCTGGTATTTTTTTAAATGCATGATAGTCGGATAAGGCATTAACAATATTAAAAGCAATGAAATCTTCTTAGTACATTTTTAAAACCAATTAAGTAGAATGAAACTTATCGGCCGACAAGGAATAGCATTTTTTAAGGATTAACCCAAGTACTTTTAAAGTCGTTTTAACTTCTTACGGCAACAGTACTGCATCGGAAAGGGGCTAAATTTAAGTCTTTTACGCTTAAAGTTAGAACTGATATTTCAGCAATAAACTAGTACATGTTTTAATTTTGTTTTGATTCTCATTGTTAAGTAAATATTTTGTATCGTAAATGAAAATAATATACTTCAACACATCACTTATTTGTTAACATAAAATATCGTTATTATATATTTAAATTTCTATCAATGTGCACTTCCTATGGTGTATCGGCTAACACACAATGACTGAAATAGAGCGAATCTCATCTTTTATTTCGTAACATTACGCCTCGCACTTCCTCTTAAATATACTCAACTTTACTCCTATGTTGCTGATAAACTTTGACATTTACACCACATTTAAATATTCTATCTAAAATCATTATCATGCGCAAACCGTCATCTGAAAATTCATTATCACTCTCAAACACAACTCCTAAAATTCGTTATCTCATTCAAATCCTCCTTAAATGTCAATATATGATTCAAATCCTCCTCCTAGATCTCGTAATCTCATTCAAATCCTCCTCCTCAAACTGTTTTTGATTTATGAGGTGCATTGTTTTGAATTATGGTTAAAGTTGGAACTTCCATATCTTCTTAACAGATTCACTGAATAATCAAGTTAACTGGTATTCCTTCTTATGTAGCGTATACAGGGTTAATTTATATTATAGTGAAAGTCATATTTATTTTAATTGAGGAAATGTCGTCATGCACAAACAGCTATACGAATCAAACACTAGAGAAAATAACTAACTTATCAAGAGAGAATTTTTGTGCTGACACACGTGTGGCCATGTTTATTTAAAATGTATGAAAATTCAGTTTTTAGCATTTTTATGACTACTAAGTTTAAAGTAATGCAACATTCATATTATGTATGCATTTTAGGAAAATCCCATGCTTTAATAGTGAAACAACTCTAATATGGATGGAAAATGACATTTGTATCCTGACTTGGATAAACAAAATAATTTAAAATTTTCACCCAAGTTGTACTATATTATATTATCCTAATACCAAAATTATTATTTAAACTTACACTTATTTTTTCTGTATTATAGTTCCGAATAACTCTGACAAAATATGCCTTTTTTACTACTATTTCTAGAGGAATAATAAAAATAATTAAATGTATATCTGCTTATGACTATAATACAACTATGATGTAATTTTTAAACAAATCATACAGTCATGCTTTAAATTAATTTTCAGTAATTGAATCATATCAATAATTTTGAAATTTGTACTGATCTCTAAAATTGATTAAACGTTTAAATAAAGCTGTATGTAAGATAATAAGTAGAAAAGCGTTGTCTAATGATTGTGCAGAATCCAGGCTACAATGATAGAATCTCCCGACAAAATCCCGGTATAATGTCTAATGAGAATCTCCTACTTCATCAAGCATTGGCGTCTCCATGGATCTCCCGTTTCCTTCCCATGCTCTTGTTCCTAATGGGTATTAGTGAGAATCAGCTCACGTAGAAAGTGTATATGTCCAGACAATAGGATCATCCGGTCCGGATGGACAAATGGGGATCTGAAGCTTCTAGATAAGAAGAAGGTTAGCACATTCTTAAGAATCAATCACGATCAACTCTTATTAATCATTAGAAATGTCTCTTATTCTGTCTCTCTTGTTTTCTGCTATGTATCTGCAGCAAGTAGGGAGTGACAAAATATTTGGGAACAATATATAGTGCTAATATATATTCTCAGCTCAGGTGATAGTACATATTTTAAGTCATATATTTTTGTATTCAAAAATAATTCAATGGGCATTTATCTTACTTTTAACATTTTTATGCATGTTTTTAAGCAAAATATAGTAAAATAATTTAATATGTTTTACTGCAATTACTTCAGATATAAATTTCAAAAATGTGTGATCTCCATTCGAATGTAAAACAAATAAATTTAAAAATTAAAATTCAGGAAACGATAATCTATAACTATTGAGTAAATCATAGTATGCATTTGTAATACACTAAAGATTAAAATTATTATTAAAATGTTTGTCATCAATCATAAATCAAAAGCAGGCAAAACTCTTTAAGAGAATGATTTCAGACAAGACATTCATTGAAATTTTATGCATTACAAATAATTTTATAAAACACCTTTAAAGAAATATTTTTAACACAGTTCAAACGATATGATAGGCAAAGAGAGGTGACAGTATGCTGAATTTTGTAATCATTTTGCAGTCGTATGATATGATTTTATCTATATATATATATATATATATATATATATATATATATATATATATATATATATATAAGTCAATGTTCGTATGTGTGTCCTCTATAGACTAAAAAACTTCTGAATCGATTTACACGCGGTTTTTTGCAAAATGGTCCGTGTTGTCCCGAGAAGGTTTAAAGCTATTGAAATCCTCGATCTGACCAGTAGAAAGAAAGTTAAACATATTTGTCGTTCGATGTCTGTTCATATATTATCTATGAACATTCTACTTTCAAACAAAACATACGGATGGCAGCACCTAACAACCCCTGATAGCCACCCCTCTCATGTAGATGTTCAACATCCATGTGAGGGAGGCGAGGGGTAAGGTCCTGACCCCCAAGTGTTGAAAGAGGGAGAGTGTTTTCTGACACCCCACGTAAGAAGACATGCTGTCTGTAAGCTCTGTATGTTACCAGGAGAAACAGCTACTTATAAATCAATACATACTTTTATAGATCAAGATAAAGCAGTAAATAAGTGGTGCACCCAGGGGGTGGGCCATGGGACCCCTCCCAAAGAAATAGAAATTGCATTATGAAACTCCATTATTGAATTTGCATTATAAATATTTTTATCCGTTCAACTCGCCGCCCGTCCAAGATTAAATCCTGGGTGCGCTACTGCAGTAAATTATCCAACTGAATTCTTAAATTCACTTGATTTATCTGGATTGCTACCACACAACATTAATCTGAAGGTTTGTGTTCCTATCATTCTTCTTAGAAACATTGACACACCCCGTCTATGCAATGGTACCAGATTGGCAGTCAAGAGATTACTAAGGTGACTGCCTACGTTCGGAGCCAATTTTTTTTAAAAATTGTTTTTTTAAGGATTTTTTGATCTATTATGGTAAAATAGCATCTAAAAATAAAAAAATTAAAAAAACTTGCCTGTAAATACCATACTTTTTTATAAATTGGTCAATTTGAAGTAATTTTTAATGAAATTTAGCTAAAACGCCTATCACTCTCAACAAAATTCTAATGCTACTATTTTAATTTCCTTCTCACACGTGATACATATAATAGTTATCTTCAAAATGACCCTCAATCTAAGAGAAATTTTAAAATGCAAAAATAATACAGAC
Organism: Dolomedes plantarius; assembly: GCA_907164885.2. Taxonomy (NCBI): domain Eukaryota; kingdom Metazoa; phylum Arthropoda; class Arachnida; order Araneae; family Dolomedidae; genus Dolomedes; species Dolomedes plantarius. The sequence goes on from OU015501.1 coordinate 98,103,056, forward strand.
AATTTTATGTTCCAATATGAAAATTTTCCCCAATTCGTCATTCCTTTCCTTATAAAAACAGCCCCAAACAAAAAACTATTTATTATACACCAATTATTCTGCGTCATCTCATTAACAATAGCATCTAAAACATTTCCTGAAAATTTTATCAAATTATATGCATTATTATGTGAGATATCATGATAACGGTAGAGATTTGTGCTAAAAAACATAATTCTGAGAAAAACGCATTTAAAGTTGTGTGTCACTTCAATTTTGTATCAGACGATGTTTTCAAAAATAACTATAACTCTGCTTCTAATTAATGTAGAATGAAAATGAAACCGGTTTTGAAAAGAGAAAAGATAGAATTGCACGATTCTTGCAAAAAATAAAATTGACCAAAACAATCAAAAAATGGCATTTTCAACGTAGGCAGTCACCTTAAACAATGTAATTAAAGCAACAATTTTAAGTGGTAAATTCAAAGGAGAGGATGTGCTAACACTATGTATATCAATGATACCGACATATATGCAATTCCAATTCAAATGATTGCAATTTCCAATTAAACTGGCTTCTGGAATAACGATAAACAAATCACAAGGTGGGCATTGCAAGTATGTGGACTGAATTTGGAGAATCCATGTTTTTCTGATGCACAACGTTGCACGCTCCCGTGTAGGAAAACCGAGGGATTCGTTTGTATGTATGCCAAATGGAATCACCAAAAACATTGCATATCCAAGAGCATTGCAATGAAAAATTGAATAAAACAGTAATTACAATTTATGTAATCCGAAACATAAAAATTATAATCTGTATGTAAATATCTACTTTCAACCAAATACAATAATTGATATCAAACTTTCAATTAGGCTCATTTAATCTACACACACACACACACACACACACACACATATATATATATATATATATATATATATATATATATATATATATATATATATATATATATATATATATATATATATATATATATATATATATATATATATATATATATATATATATATATATATATACTCAAATCTAGTAATAGCGAAGCATTGCCGGGTTAGCTAGTTATACTTTAAATTAAGACCAAACGACAACGATTAAAGATCATACGTTGAGAAAAATGATAATTAATTACCCACTGGAGATCAAAGCAGTTTCCAGTTTCCAAAACAAAATAGAAGAGAGGAAAGCTTATGATACCGTTACAAAATGTTGGCTATAGATTTTCGATGGAGCTAACATTCAGGAGAAAAAAAAGATGACTACGCGGTGACTAATAACGTTGCTTCAGTAGGTACTGGTCACTTTCTGAACTCTAGAACGAACTGGGAATCGGATTCGATTTCTCACATACATATATATATATATATATATATATATATATATATATATATATATGGCTAGGATTAGTTTCATAAATATAGTAAACTATAGAATTATAATGATTGTCAGTATAATCATTCAGTTTATGAATTGATTATACTTAACATCGCAAAGTAATATACCATTATAGGTAATATATAAGTAATACCATTATAATTTTGTAGAATACTTAAATTTATTTTAAGTCATTTCGTTACACTATTACTAAAATTGTTTGTTCATAGTTTCGTAATTGGATGTTTAATTGTATTTGAGTGCACACTTATAAATTATATTATGGTTGAATTTCAATATTATAAGGTTAAATAATAAGGTTTCAATATTATAAGGTTTCAATATTATTAAGTTGCAACATCCTAAAATATTTTTTCTCCTAAAACTAACATGGTCCATATGTATGTTAACGTTTGGGACTTTTTCATTCTAAGTTTAAAAAAATTGCCAGGTGAAGATTAATTCATTGTTTAAGAGTTTTATTTGACATTCAGTCCGAGAAAAAAGTTTTAAAATAATGCAAATATTTCGATGCTTGGTGATCCAAATTTAAGTGATAATCAGCATGGACCTTGCATTTATATCATAAATACTCAAAATTATGGAATTAAACTTTATCAAAACATTGTTTTTAGAAATGTTATTAAAAGAAAAGTCTTTTAAATCATATGTGTTTGATAACTTTTTTATTTGATTTCCTTACATATCTACTGAAATAAGGCTACACAATTCACAAAAAAATGGGATTAATGAAGCATTACCATAGTTAAGAGAATATTCTTTTCAATATTCTAAGTTAGTTCCCATCAAAGTTGACTTTGAGGAATGAAAGGCTGGCTTATCGCTTATTGAAAATGAAGATAGAAAACGTCACTTTCCCTTCTTAACACCAAATCTAAGCTGTCTCTTATTCATAGACATTTTTTGTGGGATGTCATTCTAAAAGAAATAGCTTTTCCATGTCATAAAATGTGTGAATAGAATGACGGATGGAGGAAGATCAGTGTTGCAAACTTCCTTCTGATGAACAGTACTTAGTGTACTAGATGATGTTGGGGATGTTTGAATATAGGTGAAATTCAAATATTCCATTACTTCTGATTAATACCGGTAGCTTGAAGCATACATAAGAATTTTGAAATTACATGTGTAATAGCATTTTTTTTTTGATTTAGTTAATACATGATAATTTTAATTTAAGGACAGTAATTAGTTGTTTTTTTAATTTTTACTCTACTTAAAATATCCTAAAATAAGATCCATTGTCCACAAGTATGGAGTTTAACATACTAATGCCCTAACACACATTTACAATCAAACATGGCTCATACTAAAAACTATACATTTGTTTCTGCTTTTTAGCACAATTTTAAGCCTGCCAATACTACTACATAATCAAAAAACAAGTAATATAAAAACAAAATTTTTTTAAAGTCAATTCCTACTTAGGTCAACAAAGAAGAGGTCAACAGAAAGTTGAGTGTGAACTAATAGTAGGAATTGAAAAAAAGGATTGCCTGCCAGAACCTTGCCTACTGTGCGAGATTAGGAAGGGGGGGGGGGAAAGAGAGAGAAACAGTTTGTCAGGTTGGGGATTCGATCCCGCAACCTACAGGATGGGGGGAGCACGCGCAACCGCAGTGCTACCGTTTACACAGCCAGAAGAGGGAAATTACTATTCAAGAGCAAGAGACGCTATAGGTCTAAAACTAAAATCGATTAATTAAATTTAATTAATGAATTAATATTTGAAAAAACTGTATTAACATCAAGTGTCATCCACTACAAGTTTAAAAAATGTATTTGAACTTGAGTGGATGAATAAAAAGTATTTTATTAACGATTGAAAATTTGAACAATATATATATAGGGAGAGTGTGAACTAATAGTAGGAATTGAAAAAAGAAAGAAAAAGAAAGAAATATAAGCCTCAAGTATCTAATATGTAAACTTTCATTGCCACTGCTCACATCCTTTTAAACTGCGCTGAAAATTAATCCATCAATATATTGATTTTACTGCGATAAAATGTCAAAAACATCTCATAAATTACCAAATTACGTGAGATGTGAGATTACCAAGATAAATATTTACTTTAAATGAAGGAAAAAAACATTGAAACTGATTAGTGTTTACGGTTGCTGTCCACCTGGTTCAGTGGTTAGCGGTCCTCGTATAGAGCCTCTATGCAGAGGGCTCGAGTTCGAATTCGAACTGAGACATATAATTTCCTGTGCTGTCCCCTCTTAGGGAATGGTGTTAGTTAATCTATTGGGTGTTCTCATAATAAAGTATGAGAAGAATCACGGTGTGCACAAAGAACATGTTATAAATGAGAAAAATAAGAAAAAACAATTTATTCAGTTTATAGTAATTTTTATCTTAAACAAAAGTTAAGAAAATAATTAGTATAAGCTTAAGAGCTACTATAAGCTATACATTGTATAAAAACAGAAACACTTAATTATATTAATTATAAATACAGAAACAAGGACTTAGCACAGTTGTTGCGATAAAAATTGCGTATGAGCAACTGACACATTTAGTACAAAAAATATGCAAAAATTACAATCAGGATTAAAATCCAAAAACAAATATTGAAAATTTTCTTGACATAATACCTGTTTATCATTCTTAATGCTGTCAAAGTAGTTTAACAGCAAAAAATTAATGTAGTAAAATTAATTTAATTTTATACTGTAAATTATAGTATGAATACAACTATAATTACAAAAAAAAGTTCTTAGCATGGTATATGCCATAGGGACATGACAGTAGTGTCACGGCCAGGGGCAGGAGAATTGAAAATTACGGGACGAAGTAAAATAATTGCTAAATGTAAGAAAGAAACAGGGCAAATGACGGGCAATAAAAAGAGAAAGGGAGAGAGGCAACAATATAGCGAAACTAAATTTATAGATTGTGCTTGTAGCAAGAAGTATAAGATGAAAGTTCAAGAGAGTGAGTTGCAACGAATAGAAGAAAAGAAGAAAGGGAAGACTACATTTATGATGGCTATAAAACAAGCCACCCTGCTTGAAGCCGAAGCATGGGAAAAAGTTAAGTTAGGGGGATAATTTTATAAATCCCGCCCTCGATGCGCATTGATGAAAAGGGGATTGAGAAGAGGCAGCCACGGACGAATGACGATGGCATGGTAATAATATGACCAATGGAAATTGTAAGAGGCAGAGTCAGCATTAATTAGAGTAAATAATATGAAATAAGATAGGAAGGCACATATAACCTATGATGAGAGTTGGTTAGAAGTTTAGAGATAGAAGTAGTGTCAATCCGATGAATATGTACAAAGAAACCCCGATGATATAAATATAAGTCGTGGCCCATGCAAAGGAGCCCTAATACCTAGGAAGAGAGCGCCCCACTGTCCCGTGCCGAGGGTCTGCAAGGAGTGAAGGATTCATATAACCGATTATGAGAGTGCCCCGGTGTCCCGTGTAGAGTGTCTGCCATGATTGACGGAGCCTTATACCAGACGAAGAATGTGCCTTATCCGTGCGATGATAATACAACGAAGTTCGTCCTTACGAGTGCCAGCTGCCCATCATAGTGATCCATCAGTCTTTTTTCGAGGTACCGAATTTTTTTCGTTTCCTTTTTATATTACTGTCATTGCTTCTCAGTGTGTAGCCTTAATAACTAATACAGAGCGCGATGATGATGTTATTCGAGTATAAAATGTTAAGGAGATGACAGATAATTTTAAAAAAATTTAATTAATATGATGTTATGCTTATATATATGAGTAAATATTGGTAGTAATGGAACATGGTTATATGGGTGATTATGTTTAGAAAATGTTATCATAATAAGTAAATGAATTAAATATATGAGACGTAGTGAATTAATTTAGTAGTAATGAAGTTGTGAGTAATGTGTAAATGAAGGATGAAATATTTAGTAGGATTGTATTATATTGTTTATGTGTTAATAATCAATAAATTAATTTGTCAGTGTAAACCAGAGTTGTTTCATCATTTGGGAATCACAATTAATCAATGTACTAACCACAATATTAAGCAATGAATTCAAAATCATAATCATCATCAATATATATAATATCTAATACCCTAACCAATAAATATATACTTTTCACCGCCACAGTATATTTAACCATTGCTATAGATTACTTTAGCACTTATATATGGTAGTTTGTAATATATTGTAAAATTATTAAATACTCGAAGACCATATTTGAAAAAAATGCCTAACAGCATAGTTTCTAGAATTTTACGCTGACCTCACAATAACTACACTGATATCAGTCAGGAAACAATAAATCGATTTCAGTGCCTCAACAATCTGGGAGGATCCCTTTTAAGCTTTATTAATTTATCATTATATCAAAATAGTTTTACAGCGTTTCCCAATATGACATCCTTTGACATAATTGATCAGATGGCATCATCTTGCTCTTCACAGTAAAGAACTTAAACCGATTTCCTGAGGAAATATCATCGTCCCAACTTGTTTGTGAGATCTATTATTATAAAGCCAATCAGATTAGAATCTACTCTTTTACTTAGTTCCTTATTCAGGTGTTTTCTCCAGAAATAATCCACAAGATGTGCATATGATCTGTTTGACATCAAAGTTTGTTCTACAATTTTCAATCTCTGGAGAATCTTAATCTTTTGAGATGGGGAAGGTTGCCGTTTGAAAACTTTATCAACTTAGGGCACAAGAAGTTTTACACTTTCCTCTAGCTATTAGTTGGATGGAGTTCCACCCCAGTAGTAACGTACTATAAATGAACGAATCTTTCCAGTTACAGGAAGCGGAGGTCAAAACTCATCAACATCAATTTCATGCAGTTACAACACAACGCAGAACTGTTAGGATGGGACTACACTGTGAATGTACCAGGATTCACCCTTATTATGGGCTCTTCATCTTGGAATAGCTGATAAATATGCTGCATGGAAAATAATTCCAAAAGCTAAATTCTCTAAATTTTTACTGATGACTAACAAAGTGCAATCATGCAACCCACAAAGGAAACACGATACTGCAGTTGCAGTTACAGATAGTTCGGAATATATGATAGCATATTCTCGATTCATTTGTAATAATTTTTTTTATAATCATAACCTATTACTTCATGCTTTAAGATATTTATGACGCTTTCTTCATCTCCATGTCTAGTTCAGATGTCTTCACGACATGTGCCTCAGCATTGGCTTAAAAAAACGTCTACTTCAGAAAAGAGTTTTTCATTGGGTAATGAGATAGAACTGAATAATTATACAATTACACACAAATATATTAAAATAAATCAATAGTACTCATGTAAACAGTGGATTTTATAAACATACATTGAAATATTTCTTCTTACATCTCTAAATATTCATATGTTTCACAACCTTTATTTTTCCCTAATATCAGGAAATTTTCTTCATGTTATCCATCATATGCTCACATTTCAAAAAATAGAACTAAAAATTCATAGACTTTCTAAATTACATACAAATGCTTGAGAACTTTTTATTGAAAGAAAAGTTGGATAAAGCGTATTGTATTTGTGGTCCCTAAATGTAGTAAACGGAATTCGTGTCGCATACAAAGCATTCCATCTATTACGCACTTCGCCTAGCAAATCTAAATTGTCTCGCTCGTAATTCTCTCCAATCTACAGCAGCGCCTGAAATTGCGTTTCGCACCTGCTAACAGTGGTCTACGCTGCATAAACAGATTTAGCAAGACACTGCTTTTCCTAATAAGAATAATAATATTATTTCTCAAGAACGGGAAGCTTGGAAAATTGGAATTATTCTAGGTAGTGGAGAATGGGTCTCCTGCCCTAGGAGAAATTGTACTCCAATATTTCTTATTCAATATTTTTATTTTCTGGCGGTTAAAAGTGTGATTGATACGCTAGAAAATCTTTCTTCATAGGTAAACAATCGAATGTAGAAAAGGAAATCAATAGAGGTAGCCACGTAATATAATTACGTAAAAATAAGATTACTTTATCAGGGCACGTCTACAAATGGAAAATGTTACTTTTGAAGTCCATTAAAGTAATTGATATTGATAGGTGTGTGTTTTTCCCCTTTGCATTCATCCATATGAAACTGAATGCAGTCTGATGACTTTAAACAGATGAGGTTCAATTCAGAATCGCTTATTCCTTGCTATTGTAATCGACAAAGACTAACTTGTTTTCTTAGCCCGTCCTTTTCCTTGTTCTGCATCAATTACTATGGATTGTTTTCTACGCTTTTAATACGGGGTTCAATGGAAAAATGGAGAGAAAATGGGGTAGTAAAATTTATATAATTTAATGATATAATTTGTTTTTGAAAGTAATTGATTCGATTCTTTAGATTGATTTGTATCTTAAACATCTTATTTTATTATACCATACAATTACGGATGGATCATAAACTATGCTTCTAGATTCATATTTTCAATTATATAATGAAAAACATTTTTGAAATTCCTATTTCTAAGTATGCATACAACTTGCAATAAGGCCAAATTTTATGCGCATTTAAAATTTTTGTTTTATTTGGCGTGAAATATTTCATTCAAAATGTGCTTGAACCTATAACATGAAGTTTAGATGCAAACTATCAAAATGTATTGAATAATTCTCATAACTTTATTTAAAAGGGAAAGGTTCGTGAAAGGGTAAATTTAAGCTTATATTATTTAGAAGGAATTTTCTCTTTAAGGGGGTCCAGGACACATTTCGAAATTTTTTTTATTTATTGAGTTAAAATTTTGAATTTTTTTGTGATGCTTAACCATATAATTTGTAAAAAAATCACATCCTAAAACTTCTCAAAAAGTTTTTAAAAAATTTTAAAATTTAAAATTTTTAATAAAAGTGGGGTAATTTAAAATCGTTATAACTCGAAATATTATTGGTCGAATTTCAATTTTTTTCATTTAATTAAACAGAAATATTTAAGTTTTAATTATGATTCACCATTTTAAAAAATATTAATTTTTAAAAAAATTAAAAATATTTAGATTAAAAATTACGAAAAAAATTATGTAACTTATTTTTAAAAAATCATATTTTCAAAAGTAAATATTTTTTTCAAATTTGCTGAATTAAAATTAAAGTAAAATAGTTAAAAAAGACATGTTACAAGTTTCATCCATTTATTTTTAATAGTTCTTGACTTATACCAATTTAAAAACGAGAAATGGGGAAAAAACCCATCATCAAGGAAAAAGCACTTACAGGTTTAAACAACGATTGGCTACTATTAGAATGTTGCAAAAAAAATAATAATTTCTCCTGTTCTAATTAAGATAGAAACATGGTTTAAACGTAATTTTAATCGCAAACGAACACACAAATTTTTAATGCAATAATTTTTTTTTCGAAAATTCGAACAATTTTGTGTCCCGGACCCCCTTAAGTTGGAAAAAAAATAGAAATTTTACGCAAGTGTTTAGAGAGCTGCTTGTATTTTGAAAATATCTCGTTACTACACGCATGTAATAAGCACTTTAATCTATTGAGTAATAATTGTGTAATGTTCAAACAAAAATATTTTGGCAAACATCTTCAGTTATATGAAAGTCAAAAATTTTCTCTATTTTTAAACATTTAATTTCCCTTTCACTGGCAATAAAAATACTGAACATTTTTCAGGATTTTCAAATCTCAGAAACTGTGCATATCTCAATGGAATTATTTTATAAGTCACATTTTGAAAGGAAATGACTGTTTTCCTATTGTCACATTTCTGTTTGTGCAAATGTCGTAACGATTTAGAAAATCTAAAGAGAAAGCTGACGTTTTGACGTTTGTAATTGAAGCAGCAAAGGGCCTTTTAGGTGCTTCAAAAGAATTTGACGAAGTTTAAATATTTTTTTTTCTGCATTTTTCTTGCTTCGGAGAATCTTATGAATGATTCGACATTTCATTTTTGTAAAATCTTATGGAATTCTCTGAAATATTAATGTTTACTTTTACATTTTGAACAAATGGGGGGGGGGGTAATATGTGTTTTCAAGAAATAGTGCCCACTAAGGGAGTTTTAATACTGAAATTATGAACACTAATTAACATACGCGAGTTAAAATAATTCTATTTTCTTTCTATTTATATTTCTGGTATAAAAGTTATTGTTACGGAAGGTTTAAAGGATTATAATAATTTTGAAGGCAGACTGAATAAACATATGTGATGATATAGAATACCAGAAGCTTTCAAATATGCAAGTTTGTCTCGCTTTTAATATTTTTTTTTACAGAAACTGAATACAAGGAAATTGTGAAAACAGTCAATAATTAAGTTTTTTAATGAACCGGTTTGCTGAGATTAGGCATTAATAACTATTCTCCAGATTAAAATGTTCAAGCTGAAGATTACGTATTGTGTCTTAGAAGTGGCTGCAAACATGCTTTCATTAATGTCTCCCTTAATTTATGCATCATAATCTCTAGAACCGAGGTTGTGAACTTGTTAGTTTGAGAGTTGCAATAATAGTAATAATATATTAATAATAGTGATAACATAGGAATGAATTATACAAACTTCAATATTTAACTTTTTTCCATTTTTATTATTTAACATGAATTATTCAAGGAAAATTAATCCTAACTAAGTTCATGGTACAAAAAACAGGTGTGCGCATGAATATTTAAAATATATACATTAATTAACATCTAAATAAATTATCTTCAAATAAATGATTGTGAAAGAAATGAAATATAGAAAAATTAGATCGTTTTTTCGTATGACTTTTTAAGAAAAATAAAGGTAAAAATTTGGTGCTCCAGTTACTTTAAAGTAATACAGTTCTTTTAGAAGGTGTATTAAATCATGTTGGAATCTTTTTCTTTTAATGACAATTGACTGGTTTTCTTTATCGTATCACTCCTATTCAGTAATTAAAGAAATCACATGGTTTAAAATAGTAGTGTTTATCAGTATGAATTTTCGATATTTATTTCTGGAAGAAATCTTCCTGAATACACACATCCCTTATGGAGGTTAAATTTCATGTGTTGAAAGGGTAAATATTTTAAATAAACTGACTACAGCGTTATCGTTAGTGTCCCCATAGGTTCAGTCAGTGGCTTAAGTGTATACCTCAGTTGATAGAACTTTAGTAGTACATTAAAAACACACTATTTCCATTACAGGACTTACATATGGACACACATAGCTGTGTTATGATTTTGAAACGAAAGTTGTTTTTTTTTAATATCCTTGAGTAATTTCCTTTTGTATTTTTTATTTTTCATTATTTTTCGATATTTGTTATTAAATATGTATGCATGTTTGTAAATCCATAAATCAATTTCCGTGCATTTTTGTAATGAAGAAAATACAACGTGACCACACGCGAATGTCGGGATGTGTTTGAAACAGGATTGATATGTGATGATGCGTCTAGTGCTTATTTTTGCATCTTTATTGTAGCAATGAATATACAGTATTACGACTTTTGGGGAAAACAACTAGAACTTTATTTAGTTCTTTTCTCAAAATCGATAAAAGTTTATGAGTTGAATACTTGTTTGTCACCTAGCAACAGATCAGATAAAATTGAAATAACGTAGAAAGGAATGTGATAATCTTTCATGAGACAATCAGCAAATATTCTGAATTCTTCATTTATTTTTGAGACAGAAAAATAAAAAGTATGAACTCCAGTCAATACATTCGCGACTTCCAAGACGACTTTTCTTTATCACGTTCCGTCGAACACGAACTATATATTTTTTTCATCTTATAGTATTTGTATTGCTCTTTGTTTGAAAACACTTTGTCTCGATTTTAAAGATTCATATAACTGTTTTTATTGCAAATTCTTTTTTCCTTCACTTTTGGCGTCTGATATTCTTTGCTTTTTTAGTTGCTTTTTTTGGCTAAAGTTATGTTGTTTCATTTTTCGTTCATTATTTTCATTCAACTCAATTTTAGCTTTCTTTTGTTTATATCATTTTGTCTCTTAGTAATCGACTTTCAAATTGTATTCCTGTTCCGCTTTTTGGTCACTTTGTAGGTGAAATAATGCTTTTATTGCTTTGGGGCTATATTTTAAAAGTTGCTTGCGAAGCTTTCTTTTATATTATTTAAGGCAAAACTTTTTTTTTGCTGCAGTATCACTGTTTAAAAATGCTGTACAGAAAAGTAAGTAGTTTTGTGCGATACATAATAAATAATATAAACTGGATATCTATGTAAAAAATTTATTTATGCGATAGTAAAAGAGTGTTAACGCATATTATACCATCATAAAAATAAATGAACATCCTCGTTTAACATATATTTACGAATAAAATGTATATTTATGAGATTCAGATCTAGTAAGAATTTTGATTTCTCCGTAAAAATATATATATATTTTTCTGATAGACATATTTTTAAAATAATCTCCAAAAATGAATTGCGTGCAAGATGAAATGTATAATACTTGATCAGTATTGGGCAGTTTATTTCGTATTTTTAATATTATTTCAATATAACACATGACCCTTTAATAAAAAGAAATTTACTCAGTAAAAACATAATTTTACTCAACGAATATGTAAAAAAAATGAACGATTGCAACCGAAGCAATAACTTACATTTTTATAGATAAATTGTTCTTTTTTTAGTTTTAAAAAGCTCTACTCTCATTAAGCATTCCTTTGGGAGTCTTCATTTGTTATTAAACATATTTAATCATGTTTCTAATAAAAATATTATAAAGATAAAATGCCCTTGTAAGCAATCAAGAATATCTGTTAATGGGTATAAAGACAAAGCTTGCAATGTGTTCTTCGATAGTTATTAAAAAATAATTGGCATTGAACAAAAACAAAGTAACGTTAAGGTTTTGAAAGAAGTCAAAATAATCAAAGCAGATTGGTTATAAAAGATTCTCGAGTGCAGTTGATAAAATTAAGCTACATGCAATAACAAAAATAATTATTCTCATGACAAAAACAATGTATCTGGAGTAAGACAAAGGTGATAATTGTTATTTAAAATACACAAAAATGAAAAAAAAGGATGAATAATAGTAAAACATTGATGATGTAAATGTGAAGATTTATAGGCTCTTAGGCAAGAAATATGTTCTGATAGCTAGAAATATAATTTATGTTGGAAAAAATTTTTTTCCGTTAATTTATTTATTTTCTGTACAGTTTTGTCTGAGATCGTTTCCCTGTTGAAATTCTCTTAAAATCATTACGCATGCATTACATAACTCTTATCAACACAAGTGAAAATGAAACGGAAAAAGAACGAAGTCAGTAATTCACTATTTAACCTACTAAAGAAATCTTATTGGTTATGCAGTAGACTGTCTGATGCTGTTCTACAAACGGGTGACATAAAAGAAGCTGAATGGCGTCTCGAAAAAGACATTACTGATTAACTGATAAACGAAAATGACATCTTTGAGGATTACGAATTGTTTTTAAGCATGTCTGCTTTTTACATATTCTAATCCAATATAGGAAAAATGTTACACAATGATGTGGTACTCTTCAAAGTTTCCGATTACCAAATTAAAATCCCAAATCTTCAAATAAATGTCTCTGTATGTTTGCAACCAAATTTTCTTATGTTTTAACTTTTAAATAAATATAATTTCAAAGAACAATAAAATTTAAATATTAAGTGTTATGTTTACAAATTTTTTATTTAATAAATAGCTGAATTAAATTTTAACTATATGTAAAGTTTTCGCCCTTACATTACTTAAACTTGTATTAAATAATATCCTTATAATACATTATTATCATTTTTCCATTTTCTATTTCAGAATTTAATAAAATGGAACCTTTTAACTTATATAAGCAATCTTACAATATTCTATAAATATTAATATAATACATCAGGTTTGAAATGGAACCACTTTCTTCAATACCTTACAATTTTATATTTATGTATTAGTTTCATAACATGACAACGATGTGATTTTTAATACAAACATATTTGAAATTTATAATATTGAAATGGAAACTGATGTGTACTTACTTTACCTAGCTATAAATAAACCGCTCAAGTGAATAAATACTTTCAGCGATTCAGAATCGATTTGAATTAGATACTTTAAATACGTTTTTTTCTTTTTTAAAATTCAGAATATGATTTAAATCGGATAATCTTTTTGATACTTAACAAGCTTAAATAAATATTTCACAAGTGAATGAAATCTGAGTAATAAAGCAGGAATACGGAAAGATCATCTCAGCAAATTCCTCTTCGGTAATAGGTTTCATGCCTAGGCGGATTTACTTTGTTGCAACGTGAGCCTCAATGCAATAAACTGCTTTGAATTTACCATGTTTTATTATAAGATTTTAGATTTTGCAACGGGTGTTTTTATAATCTGGCCGACAATGAACCTGACTCCAAAGTGAACAGTAACAACTGCAGGATATCATATTGCCTTTTAAGTCTAAAATTTGAACGTTTAAATTTTATTTATATTGATTTTCACTGGAGGAATCTAGATTTATTAGTTTTTAATAAAAAAACAGCTTATTCAAAGAACACTGCTTGTTCGAAATGTCTTTGATCTAGGCCTACTGTTTTGATGAATGCTACATTATGCTAATAAAGGTAAAAATTATATTTTAAATAATTCAAGTTATATATAGAAGTTCATGATTATAGTTTCAGTCATAAGTTTCAAACATCTGCCTTCATCGGGGGTAAATATTCAAGTGTTCTTTAAAGAAAAATGTTCTTTGTACAAGAAACATACAATTTTAAATTACCGTAAGATGGGTTACTTTGTGAAGGATTTTAAGTTTTTCCTGTGATAGCCGATCAGTTTTAGAAGCAGCCAAAAACGAACAATTGCAAAACATGGGTACATTCTTTCCTTACATAGTAATGTATTGTGCTAACCCGGATCTTTAATTACCATTGAGAAATTAAGGTTAAAATGTGTCACAAAGTAGCTCCACCGAGTGGGGCCACTTTGTGACATCTGTGTTTTAGCCTTGAAATCCAAGAGGAAAATTTACTTGACCCAAAATTACAGAGTTAAACGCTTATCAAAAGCTTGATTCACGATAATATATACCTATTGCAAATATTGGATAGCATTATCTATATCGTTGACATCAAATATACATCGGGTGCCCAGGGCAGCAATCAGTTCTTTGAGAAGATGAGAAAATTCGTCTTTCGGCACATTCTGCTACTTCGGGTAGTTTTCCCCCCCATATAATCATTACTTCTTTCTCTCCAGTGGTATTTTATAGCGCGTGCAGACTTGCACAGCGCGCTCTGCCTATTCCAGTGATTTATGTCTCTGTACTGTGTTTCCCTGCGCCGGATCGCCTCCTCTGGCGGTCCTTCAAAGAAGCAGAGTGAGGTCAGCGGGTCAAATGGTGTCGAGCGGGGTCGAGGGAGACACCAAGATCAAGGGCGGGAAGGGGGGTGGTTCTAAATACCGTGTGTAATGTTACCGTTACTAAGTGATGTGACAGGAGTTGGGGAGAGAACTCTGTCCAATGTGAATGCACCATTAGAGCAGCGCTCCGCAACCGCCGTGCCGTGCACACTAGTGTGCCGCGAGGTGATCTTGACTGTGCCGCGGTGATTTTATCGATTATGATAGTAAAAAAATTAACCACCGCATAAAATAGAAAATTTTCCAAGTAAAATATTCCTCTAACTTTTTGTTAATATGTAATTTTTCTGGGTCGAAATTATACACAAAGCAAAAACATGTTGTTAGCCAAACATTGTATGTATGCTCGAGCGTCATGTTTCTGGATTTCAGTTAAGAAAGAATATCCACAAATTTCTGACAAGGCCATTGCAATTTTGCTCCCATTTTCGACGACATACATATGCGACACAAAGTTTTTCGACACTGGTTCTAATTGAAAATGACAAACGATCCTATTTAAAGGGCCTTGACCATGAACTGTAGCTCTCTCTATTATAGAGCCAAATATAAAACGTGAAAATATAAAACGCACATTTATCAAAACAATTCCAAATATCTCATTAATAAATTAGTTATGTTTAAATTAACTTTGATTTATTAGGCTTAAAAAAAGACCAAAAAACAAATTTTAATATAAAAATTTAAAGAGAATTTTTTTTTACTTGTAAACTATAATTTTGTATTTTTTTCTTGTGTTGGTGTACCGTTCAAAATGATTTATATAAAACTTAAATGATTATAATTATCTTGATACATAGAGCTATTTTGTTGTGTTTTATTTATTTAATAAAAACATATACGTATTTATTGTAATTTATATATTTGCAAGCTTTTTCTTGTGGTGTGCCGCAGAATTATCGAAAAAAAACGTTGTTGTGCCTCGGAAGATAAAAGGTTGCGGAGCTCTGTTTTAGAGGACGGAAAAATGCCACATCGAGCGGCTGGAGGAGGGGGGTCGACTTTGTGGGTTATTTTGTGGGTTGTATAAGGTGTTAGCCTTCAGCAAAGTTTAAGAAGTTTGAGTGAATAGCTCGACAAGAGGTTTAAACAATACACTGGCCAGCGAAGGCAAATTGCACACAGAAGCTTCGGACACTGGCCGCTAGGTGTCTCTGTATATCGGACAAGCCGTTGGCGCTGTTCTTCGCCCACCCGGTATCACGGGCGCGGCGCATGATCCGAAATACGAAACAATTACTATGTATCACAAAGTTACCCGTTCAGTCACAAAGTACGGTACTGCTCTAAATATTTGAAAAAGTAACGTTAAACAACTGATTTTCATCATAAAATTGACCTTAAGCCTTTAGACCAAATATATTTTGACTATTCGAGATGTTGCATTAATTACACAACCCTATACTTGTTTTATAATTTTAAAATTTTGTGTGTTCTGATTAATTAATTAGCTTTGCGGATAATTTATGTTTACATTCCAGTTTTAACATAGATATCAAAAAGTTAAATTCTTTGCGTACTTGCACGAAGCTGAGGTATATTATGGAGAAACATTGTAAATGTAATATATATAATAAATATATGATTTTTAGAGGAAGTAGCATAGTCATCATCCCTTTTTTTGTTTACATAGCCGTGCAATTCGTGAGGGTATTTCACATGACAGCGTTAAAGTAGTTTATTTTATCACCTTTTATTCATAAAATGTAGCACTACTTACTGCAATATTTTGTAGAACTCATGGTCAACATTTGAAAGTGTTAGTAACATCACATTGATTAAATCTTAGAAGGTAACATTTTAAAAACATGTAAACATAAATTTCAGCTATAGAATAGATAATTATTAAAATATATGTTATTAATTTATTAAAATATATGAAAATACTCCTAACTTATTAAACGACTCAAATGATAGTGAGGATTATTTCATATGTTTTGGACTTAATTTTTGTAAACCAATATTTTTCTGTCCTGCATTTTCTAATTCGGAGTGACCACATAAAAACGGCATGCTTAATCTCCAATATTAATAGTGTTATGGATGACCTAATAAACAGAAAATAATTTACATTTGTTTGGCTTATCAGGTGGAGTTTCTGTTGTTTATTCGTTATGAATCTTTTGAATACATGTTACATATAATACAGCTGACAATAGTAATTGTTGTGTTAAACTCCCACAGTTTTCATTAGAAGGAAATAAAAGAAAAAAAGAAAAGAATTTGTAATATATCCCAATCAGTTTATCTCATCTGTGGAATTATCATGGTTTTGCTTTTAAAATTTACCGTCCATATGGTATAGTGGTTGGCGCCATGAGTTTCCACGCTGTGGGCTTGTATTTAAATCCTGAGTAATGTTTGGTTGTTACCGTGATGTTTTCTCATAGGGAGCAATACAGACTCACCTAAAATGTGGTCGCATAATAACGAAGTCAGCAAGACTTTGCAGTGACTATGAAAAGGTGAATACATCACAAGTTCTTCCACATTAGAAAATAAAAATTTAACAATTTAAAAATTCAATGTCTTAAAATATGACTAACGCATTTTAAAAATGTACATACATCAAGCAGGATACGATCTATGCCATACATCAGAAATTAAAATTGTTTTATAATTAATTGAACAAATAATTTGAATTTCAAAGTTCATATTTTTAATTGGCTGTCTAAAAAAAATCACAGGATGTTGAAATTTTTCTTAACTTAAGGGTCTGACTTGTAGCTTTTAAGAGTAATTACATAGTTTGGGTTTATTGTTAAAAAAATTTCTCAAACTCTTAGAACTTTTGAAACCCTTTTGGTGTTATATAATAATTAAAATTTTGTGATCATTAAAGTGGTTGTTACAACACTCAAGCTGCATTACAAATACATTAAAAACCGTAAAAGTACTTTCTGATTATTGATGTGGTATAAACTAAAAAGTTAATTTATAGGAATCAAGATATTTGCAAATTGTGATAAAAAAATTGCAAAATTCTTTCTAGCGTCAGCTTTTAAATTTTTCATTATTATCACATAAAGAACGACACGAGAGATACACGAGAAATTTCATAACGTTTAGAACTATTTTAAATAATAATGCAGTTTTCTTCAATTTTTAAAATAGTAATATTGCATGAAAGATTGCTAAATTTGTCATTTGTTCCATTTGAAGTGAAAGAGGCTTTTAAAATTTGAAAAGTAAAAAATTAAAATGAATATGGACTGCATAAGTATTTTTAAAAACTACGGATTTTTTAGAATAGAATTAGAGTACGACAATCACTCCATTTTGTCAAATTAGGCAACAAATGTTTTGTTCCGGTAATACATTTCACTTTGTTCTTGACGAGCGGGTGAATGTTTGTTTATTTGTACTTATTTGCTTTATTAGCATCTTACAAAGAAATACTATGTTTTTCAGCTGCATTAGAGCCTGGTCCTATTAATGATAGCGTTTAAAATTTGTGTTGGTCTGAGTTTCAACTGAAAGTGAAACTCAGATTCTCTACATCATTTCTAGATATATCTGTGTAACGTTTTCTATATATTTTGAACTTAGTCTCTCCTTTTTAACAATTATTCTTTAAATTAAAGCCTGGTTTTACGTTTAATTTAGACTATATATTTTACTTTATATTTCGCATTAAACATGTATTACAATGATTGCAAAAACAGACTTATACTGTAGATATTTCAAAGTTATCAATATGAGTTTGAATTAAATTTAATGAAAAACATATGAAATTTATAATTTTATGAGGGGTGTGTGTGAAGTAATGAAACAGCAAAAACGGACTACGTTATAAGTAAAAAAATAATGAATTGGAACAATTCTCTGAAAAATTAACTGTAATAATCCTTTAAAAAACTTTAAATTTGAAGAATATTCTTTTGATATAAAATGAAGCTGTCCGAGGTTTCTTTAGCATTTGTCGGAATGGATTCACTAAGGACATAGAAAAGAAAGTCGTCTGCAACGTTCCAGCATGGTCTTTGCCTAGCAGGTAAAATTATTAACTTTGAGTTACTCAAAAGTTAATCATCTGAGCAACCTTCATGTACATTCTTAAATTTACATAGAAAACATTTTAAATCTTTTTTTTCTAATTTATTTCGTTGGATGAGGAACAATACAAAATTCTTTCATTTATTTTTTTTGAGTCACTGGTTTTAATTTTAAAGTTTCGACGTTTTATGTATAGTTACAATCATTGATAATAGCTATACTTAAAGTTCTTCTTAAGTTTTACCAAACTGTTGTCAAGTTAAAGGAACTTATAATGAATACATTTTAACGTTTTATTTATTTATTTATTTTTACAGGGCTCTATACGTTATTTTCCGAGAGAATGTTTTTATGCATTTCTCTATTGGTAGATTTTTAGTCAGTTTATTGTATCTGCAAAATAATTTTGTCCACCAAGAAAATTTTACTTGCCTGTCAGACACTTTCCTAAAATTATAAATTCTTATATGAATAACCTTTTACCATATTCATATTATCATATAAATATATTGTGCATTCAGTGACTCTGGGAATCTGCATGATAATACGTCTTAAATTGACAATAAATTGTCTTTCAAAAGAAAATAGAAATTGTTTCCAAATAGCAAAGAAATAAAGATGATTTAAGAATAAAACATGATGAATGATTAATTTCTACTAAAATATAACTCTTTTTCTTTCTATTTTTGTTACTATTGTTAACTTGTACAGTGCCAATTTTGTTAAGCATAACAGTTTCTACTTGTTAAGCATAATTATTTATTAACTGTGGGTTATATTTTTCTCTTAATGATAAATATCACTAGATAAAATAATCTAATTTTTGTTTTCAACATAATATACATATAAAAAATTTATTTGGCTGTCAACACTATAAAGAAACATTAAACATTTACAACCTTGTGCTCCAAATATTGGGTTTACGGCACATAGCCAATTCATATTTTACACCATATCTAATTTTTTATTCCCTTTCTAATGTTTTATGATGTCAAATAATGGGTTGGCGTGGATTGGATATCCTTAAAACTAATATTATGAAATAGAAACATGATGAGAATAATTGATTTGTGTTATAATTATAATCTTAGTTAATCTAACTGTAAGCTAAATCAAATCCTGTAATCTTTAATTATTTAATTTTTGACTCATAATCTTCTTTGCAGAGAAGCATTCATAAAATAACTTTTAAGATGTATAATATTCCTTAAAATACATTGTTTTAATTTTATAATCTTTATAATTGTACCCACCCATCTTTCACGTTGCTTGAAGCTTTGTTATATATCTTAGTTTCGACACATTAATCTGGATAAGCTATGTCTAGCTACGAAGATTTGTTCTGGACTTGAAATTATTTTTAGAGACAACGTTGTTTACAGTAAATTACGGTCCGTTAAACAATCTGAAATATACGGTCTTTTAAATCTCTCAGATTGTCTCTATCCCTTATTTGACATTATTTTAAGCTTTGAAACGTAGTCATCTAGTTACAGAAAGAAAATAAGTATACTGTCTAGACATATTCTACCCTTCAGTACAAAATAAGTTTGCAGTTTATTCCCGAAAGTTCTGTAACAGTAGTTCGTGTTCATAATTAATAATTATTTGCAGAGAATTAAACAATACACAAAAATAATATTGCAACATTATTCAGTTTATATTCTACATTAGCAATCTTATGATTCGCTATAGCATTGGGATTTATCACTAACTTGCAGTAATATCATTTAATGATATAACATTATAAAAATGTCTTAAATTGATCTTCATTTCATAGCCTATAAAAATCTTTTAATAGCACATAAAGCTACAATTTTCAGTGCGGGAAATAAATTTAAATACAAAGGGGTCAGATTATTTAGTGATCTGAGAAAACTTGTTTCTTTATTATATGCATGCATATAGATGAAAACGTTATACGTAACGGTATTCATTTTTGAATTATAAATTCATTGAAATAAACATTTTGTAAAAATAATAATTGAAAAACAATATTAAATGCTATTGACACATATTCCAAAAATAATTTTATTATTATTATTAACTCTATTCCAATGCTTCCATTGCACTAGACAAGGTCCGGCATGGGTCATCCCGGGGTTAAATCTCTGCTTGTGAATATGCCGCCACAACAATTTAGTCAGAGTATCCTTAGAGGCGATATGTGGGCGAGCCCCTGTCACCTCTACAAACCCCATGTAGGGGCTTTCCGGCCTGCATGTTTAACGTGTCCTTACCCGGCGAAGACACGAAAGCATACACACACACATACACACACACATACACACACACACACATACATATATATATATCAGAATTTGAATATTTACTTAGTGTGGAATATGTTCTCTCCTATTATTTTTCGAATAACATGATTTTGAGGAAATTAGAAAATATTGGCATTTAAAAACTCTAATGGCATTTATCATTGTCATTTATTTTTACTTACAATATTACTTTAAAGTTATATTAAGTGTTCTGCATGATGAGTAATGCTCGTTATAATATAAAATTATTTATTTTTTGTCTTTGTGCATGCTGTATTACATATAGAAACATATTGCTAGATACCCTCATTGAATAAAACTTATGCATGGAATTTTACAGTATTACAACTCCAAATTTATTACAACTTAATATCTTAAAAACTTTTTAAAATTTAATGTATACTTGGAAAAGGCGAAATCAAATTATTACAGAAGTTACATTACATACGTGGTTCTTCAAAATAATATTTCACAGCCTTTGCCACTTATGGGGCATATAATAGAGTGAAAACTTTTAATTATCAACTGACCGAGCTAGTGCATACATGTATTAATGAACTATGATTTTGTGTGTGTGTGTGTGTGTGTGTGTAAGATTAATTGGAAACGAAATAATTTTTTATAGCTTTCCTTTCGTTATATTTATAATAAATGACGTTTTTATCCTATTTAGTACGAATTTCACTTGAGAAACTATGCTTTGCGTTGAAACGATAAGTAAAAACTATTTAAATGACAAGAAAAAGCATTTTGTCATATAAAATACAAGGGCTGAAACGATGCCAAAACACTATAAAACGATATTGTTTGAAAAAAAAATATATACTTTTTATCATTAACGCTTTATTTTCTTTCGTTTTCCGGTGGGACAGTTTTCTAAGAAGCTTTGTAAATATTTTTGTCCTTATTTTATAAATTTATAAGTCGAGAGCCAGTTTCTCCCATCGGATTTGCCTTTAAATACAGAATAGGATAATATATGACCCGATAAACGGAAAACAAACACATATTCAACTTCTCGTTTATTAAAAATACACTTGGACGACAAAAGAAATTAATTCTACGTTCGTGCCTGAGTAAAACGCCAAGAAAGATCAAGAAGAGTAGCCGGGTCTCCTCTGGCAGCGCAATGAAAAGCTATCTGCAGCTGAAATCGATTCTTTTCGAGGAGGCGAGCTTATCTGGTCGTGCTCAGGAGAAATATAGGCGCGCCTCCTACGTTGAGAGCCAAGCAAATGGCAAAAACAACACTTCAAGAAACACAGCAAAAATGGAGACTCGTCCCCAAATGGAGGATGTTCTTTCCTAGGTCACTGAGTTAGTTCTCCCTATTCGGAAATTCTACTTGAATGTTTTTCTTTCTTTTTCTTTTCGACCGTCATTGGATATTTGGGTCTCAAATCTAAAGTGTTATGACTTGAAATTCGAAGGAAAAGCCGAGGAAGGAAAATGTTGATCATGGAGTTAAAGTTAGGAGTATATTAAGAGAGGAATCTCTTTATACCAGAGATATTGTTCGTCAATATAAATTAAAATCCTGCGTAATATTAAAATGGTATTTGCAGCTGGAAGCTTTATTAAATTTTAAATCGCGTCTCACATTCTTAGGATTCAAATTAAGTGTTTGGGATTGGTGAAATAACCGAAATTTCTTATTAGATTTTAGAAAATTTTCTATTAGCAATCTCTCTCTTCCTCTCTGTATATATATATATATATATATATATATATATATATATGTATGTATACAGTGGAATCTCGGTCTATCGTTTTTCAAGGGACCGATTGAAATTAACGATAAATGCAGGAAAACGATAGATGTGGAAACATAACAAAGCAATATGATCTTTGGGACTGGATAAAATGAACGACACATACGAAAAAACGATGGATCCGAAAACGATCGATCGAGATTCCACTGTATATATATATATATATATATATATATATATATATATATATATATACACTACCCTCAATAATGGACCGGACAGGAAGATTTGATGGTATAACGGAAAGAATACTTTAACAGGGTGATGGTCCCCCACGTTCTGCAATTACACTAGCAACCCTTCTGAGCATATTTTCAACAAGGTTTTCATACACAGCTATGAGTATTTGTGTCAATTCCTGCTGCAAGAATGTCGCCAGCTCAACTGTAGATTTCGGACGTGGTTCCCTGGTTCGTAAGCGTCGTTCTAACTCTTCCCATAAATGTTCTATGGGGTTTAGGTCGGAACTCTGAGCAGGCCAGAGAAGACGTTTTACATCCATATCTTGATACCATTGCTTGACAGATGCTGCAACATAACATGGAGAGTTGCCGTCCTGGAAGTAATATTCGTCCATTTCATAGAATTTCCAGAGCGTATGAAGAACCTGATTGTTCAAAATGTTCATGTAGGTGTCGACGCTCAATTTACCAGGAACAACATGCAAAGGTCCCAGGCCATATGCCAAAAAATACCCCCACCACCGAGCGTGTGGATAGGCTATATTAGCTGATATAGACAAAAGTGTCTTTATTTTCAAGAATTACACTTGTAAGATATGTTCCTCACATAATTATTTTAGTTAATTGTTTATAACTGTTTGTAATATCTGTTAAAAGTTTTCAAATTTCTTCATTAACTTGGGACTATGTATCCTTGACATGTAATGAAAGGATCTCAAGCTTTGATTCCAAGCTTATTTAAGCAGTGAAATATGATTTTAAACTTGTATGTTACAAACCATTGATATATAACTGAGAGAAAAATCTAGATGATCATCTAAAGGTGACATTAGCATTTTTAATTAAATAAACCAAAAAAAATTCTAGCACCTAGTTCAATGGCTCCTGAAAAGGCAGTTCCTTGTCCTGACTTTTTTTTAACTTTTTCAGTATTCAAAATGAGATGCCCGTAAGGTTAAATTTATGTGTTTTTTATAGTGTGTATATAAAATGGATAGTAAAAAATATAATTTTAGAAGATCCAAATAAGACACAACATAATGTGAAAATAACAATGTATAATGATAAATTTTCTGTGAAAAGGAAACAAATTAGATTTTAAAAATGGGACAACTTTAAACGGGACCTATATCTGATTTTTCATGGTGATGTTTAATTGTAAACTGCAGTCATAAGTCATATGGAAATGTTTTCTGATTGTCTCTAACTGTGCCAAACATATTTTCTGTAATTAGTCATGTGGAACACTGATACAACAATGTTCCTTATCTATATATTTTAAGCACTTCAACTTAATTACAACTGCTGTGGCATGTTCCCTGAAGGGGGAGTGAGGGTTTTAAAATGTCTCAAGTTCATTACACTTGCAAAATTGGGAATGATATGCAAATTATATTATTCACCAAACGTAAATAGTTGGGAATGGTTAATAATTTACAAAGTAATTAGGATGGCGCACCTAAAGCACCGTCGTACTTATTGAGTCTTATATAAGTTGTCTGACACTTGGAAGACTTAAAGGAATTCAAATGGCATTGTTTTTAAGATAGTTTTCGTCACGAAAGTAAACACTCTCATCTGTATTTCGGTTCTAATATGACGTTCTATAGCTACGGTTTCCCTGTGAATCATGTTTACTGATAATTTATACAATTTCATAGCATTCAATTACTTATGTTTTCCAACGTTAATACTCTATTAGACATGCTTACTGTACTCTTTTTCTGAAAAAAATATGATAATTGGTTAGTATGGAAGAATAGCAGGAAATATAATTTTAGAAATTACAGTAAAACAAATTGTTAATTTTCTTATTTGACAAAATTTTCTGTAAATAACTTTTTGCATACCGACTAAAAACTTCTAAACCATTGATATAATAAGTTTGATGAATGCATTTTTGAATAACAAAATCAAAATTTATCAAGAATAGAATTTTATCAAAAGTAAAAGACTGCTTTTACTAAAGCTAAGAATATAATAAATTATTTAGTAATAAATTTTAACCTTCAGCAATTGTTGCGAGATCATTGGAGACCTTTTAAAACTGCTAAAAATCTTTTTTTTTAAATTGCTCCGACAATAACGAGCTGTTCAAAATCACAAATGCATCATCGAGTTTATTGTTAAGGGGACTATTCATGCGAGCTTATGCCTTAATTTTGCTTTTAAACCAAAATGTCCATACAGGAACGATAACAAGTTTATAAGGAGCTGCCATGATATATAAAATATAATACTGCTCTTTTTGTTGTACACAACATTTTTGTTTCGTCTGAAATCTTTTGCAACATTAGGCTTGTTAGGTTGTTACTCTTTTTGTAATTTTTAAAGAGAAGTAAAATTTGTTGTCTGCACTTCCCGACAAATTCTCGCCGTGTCAAGATCGCGTCTACAAAATTTCAGACTTTATATATATATATATATATATATATATATATATATATAAGTAGTTGGACACCTGTGATAGATAGGAAAATCAAAATTTATTCATATTCAATATTTGGTAGAGAATCCACGACAGGCAAATACACAGGTCTGCAAATTTTAAGTGAACAAATATTTTTTTGCACAGTAGCAATTGACTTTTATGTTTTTTGGTTTGCTAATTTCAAACATGTCATTCGTTTTTCTCCATCACGGAACGGTTTTTTGAAAATTCATTTGAAAATTTAGAAAAATAATGTTTTATATACCATGTAAAGCATTTCTATGAAGTAAAACAAAGTGATAAGTTAGAAGTTTTGTGTGAAAAATTACTTTAATGCTCTCATATATATTTAGAATCCTCATTACTGAGTCGTTTACTGTCTTTAGTACAAAAGCATATGATTCAGGATATTCAGCAATGGCCGCATAAAGTCAAGTTTCTAGGGCTTTGTAGTACTTTTTTTCTTTTGTGTTGAATACTTCGTGTGCAACCAGATCTTCTGTGTGTAACTTGCAGATGTTCTCTATGTAGCAACCAGCAGTAATATGCTATTATGTTTTTGTTCCATGGACCTTGCTTTTTTTACATTCCATCTGCTTAATGTCTTGATGAAAGCTTTCACCTTGTTCCCCATTGAAGGCACCAAGATTTTCAGGAAAATAGTCTAGATGATACATCAGGAAATGAACTTTTAGGCTGACAGAACATCCTAAATTTTTGAAATTTTGAAGCATACTTTGTACAATTTGTTTGAAGTTGGGATCCTTATAATTTTCCAGAAATTTATTAACAACTTCTTTAAAGGAGTTCCTAGCTTCCTTTTCAAACTTTGTCAAACATGCTTCAAATTTTTCGTCCTTCATAAGATTTCGAATATATGGTCCCACAAAGACACCTACCTTCATTTTGGCTGCAGATAATCCAGGAAATGCATAAAGCAAGTGCTGGAAACACCGACCTTCTTTGTCTAGAGCTTTCATGAATTGTTTTATCAAACCAAGTTTTATATGAAGTGGAGACAGAAGAATCTTTTCTCGGTCAACCAAAGCTTCCTCAATAACATTTTTGCTGCTTTCCATTTTCTCGATTACTGGCCACTCTCTCTTATTCCAATGTTGAGTCCTTTCTCTACTGTCCCAATCACACAGGAAGCATGGATATTTTGTATATTCCCCTTGAAGTCCAAGAAGCATGGCAATTACTTTTAAATTCCCACATATGGTCCACATGTGATCGTTGTATTTTAGTTTGTTCAAAATGATGGCAAAATTTTCGTAGCATTCTCTGTAGTGCACGGAATGTCCAACTGGTATTGAAGCATATTTCTTTCCGTTATGGAGTAGCACAGCTTTGAGGCTTCTTTTGCATGAGTCAATGAAGAGCTTCCATTGCTGTGACAAAATGAATGAACTTCACCTCATTGTCTACACTATTTTATTAATTTCTTTCTTTTTTTTATTTATATGTATCAAACATTTTTTAATTTTTTTAATTGTTTATTATTAAATAACAAAAAAATAATTAATATATATATATATATATATAAATATATATATATATATATATATATATATACATATACATATATATATATATATATATATATATAAATATATATATATATATATATATATATATATATATATATATATATATATATATATATATATATATATATATATATATATATATATATATATATATATATATATATATATATTAAGGAATTTTAGTGGGCGAACAAAAAAAAATTACATGTTAATTGTATATTCATAAAAACACAAAGACTTAAAACAGAAAATTTCATATTGTGAAAAAACTGTACGTGATGGTATTTTTTGGCTATTTTTTCTGAAATCAGCGTTCAAAAATACATCAGAAACAATGCTTAGTTTTCAGGAAATATTTACATTGCAGACCTGTGTTACAGCCTCATTCCTACGGGCCATGCTTTCCACACGTCCTTATATGACGGCTAGTGGTATTTACTTCCTCTCGGAGTGTGGAAGACAAGTTAGTTCCTTCACCGATTTTGGACGGTTGTTGCACCCCTTAATTCGGCGATCCAACTCGTCCCAGAGATCCTCGATAGGGTTTAGATCTGGACTCTGGACAGGTCAGTCAAATCGGTTAACCCCATTGTCACCATACCAATGCATGATGGACTTCGCAACATGACAGCTGGTGTTGTCGTCCCGGAAGTAACACGAGTCCAACCAGTAAAACTGCCACAACGTAGAGACACCTACTGCACTATTCTATCATCCAGAATAGTGCAGTAGGTGTTGGCTTTAAGCTGACCGTGAATTGGGACCAAGGGTCCCAGTCCATACAAGCAGAAAAACCCCAGACCATAATTCCCCCTCTGCCGAACTTTACTGTGGTCGCAATGCATTGTGGCAGGAGGTGTTCTCAAGGCAGACGCCAGACCCAGACCCTGCCACCCGAATGATAGAGGGTGAACCTTGATTCGTAGCTCCAGAGAACCCGTTTCCACTGATTCACTTTTGACATGCTTTGCACCACATGACATCCTTTGTACCGAGCAGCGTGGTGGAACTTTGTGATCAAAGGTTTACATATACTATATATATATATATTCCCAACGATCATATTGCTTTGTTATGTTTCCGCATCTATCGTTTTCCCGCATTTATCGTTCATCCCTTGAAAAATGATAGATCGAGATTCCACTGTATATATATAAATAAATAAATATATATATATATATATATATATATATATATATATATATATATATATATATATATATATATATATATATAATATATATATATATATATATAATATATATATATATATATATATATATATATATATATATATATATATATATATATATATATATATTATGAGTGTGTATGTGGGTGTGTGTGATAAGAAGAAAACTAATTTTATTTCATGAAAGAAAACACAAGTGATTAAATGACGCATTAATGTTATTTTTATTGTAAATCTCGTTAGATTGTACAAAATAAGCTGTATTAAGTAACTGAAAATAATCCTAAAGAACAACGGAATGTTTTTCAGTTTATGTAAGCTTAACGACAGAAAAGCAAGTTTTGATATCAGAGTCTTTAAAAGATGTCAAAAATACAATAAGAAAAATTATTTTTTGCATTCTTAGGTAGAAATTTTGAAAAACAAAATTACGCCCGTTTCCCATTTTTATCGTATTTAAAATAATTTTACTTCTCGCTTAACATATTTTGTTAACCTACGTTGAGATATTTTGATAGAAAAATGTAATTATTTCCTATAGTCAGTGCTGGGTAAAATTATATTATTCCATTATTCAGAAACTCAAGTACCACGACATTTTCATTGTGAACCTGAAACGGAAATAGGTCATAGAATCTTCAGTGGAATAGGTCGATACTGCTTGATCGATTAAATCCAATAACATGTGACAGGTCGAGCTTTTGTGATTGTCATGAGACTACAGTAATTCAATTAATGTCTAACACCCTTTAGCAACTGTACTGAAATCTTTAAATCTATTCTTAATTTTATGTCTTATTTTAATTCTCTCAAGAGAAAGGTTTAGCTTTTAATTGTTCAGCATACACTTGATTAAACTTTTTTATCTCATTTTTTTTACTGTGAGAAGAAAGGAAAAATATGCATGAATAGTTAAGGTCTTTTATCTCTTTAACTAATTATATCACATTCAATTAAAAACTTATTTTTTTAAACAATAGTTTATTTATGCCAGAAAATTCTACTAAAGAGTGAACAGCAGTTTTTTCAGGAAATAAGGTGTAATGTAACTCATGAGTCATAAGATTTCATAAAAAACCTAAAGTGATTGTACTAGTCGAGCATTTAAAATATTTTTATGTAATACCTGATAATTTTCTATCTGCGTGTGTATATATATATATATATATATATATATGCATGCACGTATTTATGTATGCATATAAGTAAAACTTTTAAAATTCGGGCATTCTGCTTACCGAACATATGTGGTAATTGCCACATCACAAAATTACCTCCTAATATTTTTGAATAAACCTATTATGTTTAAAAAGGAAAGATAAAAATTTCTAATTAAAGAAAAAAATTAGTTATAAAAATATAAATAAAAGTATAAATATGTATGCATGAAAAAATTGATTCAATACCACTTGTTCAATTCAAGGTATAAGTACCGGAAGCAATCCTGAACCATTATGCCGTTATTTACAAACTTGTAATTCGCTCTCTAGAATCAGTTTGTGGAACCATTTTAGTTGGTAAAATGCTAAAAAAATGTACATGAATTATTTCAGAAAGGCATGAAGACGTCTAACTTTGTTCACCAAAAATCTCATTTTGGATTTCGCTAAGAATACTGAATATAATATTAATTTTTAGCATATTTTAACAATAACATTGTGATTCTATCTTGTACAAATTAATATAAATGAAATCCCTTTATATTTGACAAAATAACAACTTTATATGTCATAAATAGACATATTAAAATAAATCTCAATATTTTGATAATGAGATAAGGTTAAAAAATCATCATATACACTGTAGAATTCAATTTCAGCTTTATACATTAAATAAATATTCAAGTATTTATATAAACCCAAATTTCTGTTAGAAATTAAATAAAGCTTTTATAAGATCACGGCTTTATCTAGTAATAAAGCCACTTTTAAACTTGACACCTGCTCATGTAACTGTGAAAAGTACTGTTCGTAACAATGTTTAATGAATGTAACCAAATCTAAATGCTTATGTATCTCTTCACACACTGTTTGTACATATTTTGTCTATCTCGCATACCTTGTGCAGGAGTGCATCCAAAAATTAGCCATTATTTTTGATACTGCTATTTTAACAGCATTAATAGTTAAGGTTTGGGGTCATAAAGCCTGTAATAGACCAGAGTTTTACACTTTATTATGCACAGCCCACACTTTCCCGCTGTATTTTGAGGTAATTCTAATTAGGGCTAATGAGGATTCATTAAAGTTGTTTGCCACTCCTCAAATCCAGTATATGGTGCAGGCGTGAGTGGAATCTCACCAGTTGGCAATAAAACCAGTGTGCTATATACTTAGAAAAAGTAAGTGTCAGTAAAATTTAGTAAAATTCAACTTATAATATTCAGATAATACTTTCAGAAGCATTACATATTGATTTATAAAACCAATTTGAGTGTAAAAATATCACTGAAAAAAAACAATTTGTTTCGGGGTGATTTGGTGAAACCAGTGGGACAAAACGTTCCAGCTGGTAAGAAATGAATACTGCATATATTTTTAAGCATATTTTAACAATAACATTGTGATTCAATCCTGTACAAACGATTGTCCAAAATATAAATATGTATGTATGAAAAAAATTTGCTTCAATACCGCTTGTTCAATTTAGGGTATAAGTAATGGAAGCAATCCTGAACCATCATGCCGTTATTTACTAACTTGTAATTGGCTCACTAGAATCAGTTTGGGGAACCATTTTAGTTGGTAAAATGCTGAAAAAATGTACATGAATTATTTCAGAAAGGCATGAAGACGTCTATCTTTGTTCACCAAAAATCTCGTTTACAACCGCTTCAAACGTTCTGTGAAGCGGAACTTCCTTGTAATGTGGGATGAAGTTACACATGTGCTAGTTTTTATCTCTCGTGAACGTGGTACTTCCCCAATCATTTTGAATGCGTATATATACCTCATAAAATTTGTTCAGGCTACATTGTTTTTGTACGAGAGTGCCAATACAAATACGCCTCTCTAATCGATCTGCCACATGCTGCATTTCTCTCCCTACCCGGCCTCTTCATTAAAGGACAAAAATAAAAAAAGAAAATCATATAGATCATTGGAAGTTACTGTTGGAAAGTTCAAAAAATATTTTTGAATAGTCAATCTAGGTCTTGAAAGTAATGAATTTCCAGTAAAATGTGAATTTACCCAAAATGTGTCAGATATCATGTACATTTATGTTCAAATGTAAAGGAACAAACTGGAAAATTAGCATAAGCGTCGAAAGAAACACGGTACAACCACCAAATTTGCATATCGCCAAAGCGCACACAAGAGGCCATTGTACCACATATAAAATTTGCATAACAGCATTTCCAGTGTTCTTCCGTGTAGTGTTTATAAACGAACTGATTTCAACAATTCTTGTATATCCTAGTTGCGGGTTGCGACGTGTACTTTGAATAGCCAAATTTTGAAGGATAAATAGTTGAAGTAACAACATGCGATGATTAGTGACAGGATATCTCGAATCAGGAAGTGGCAGCCAGAGACCTGGTATCGCTATCAAAAAGAACGTGAAGTGTGTCGAAGACCTGTGAGTGGACGTCCAGGAATCACAACCCTTTGTGATGATCGTTAGCTGTGTATCCAAGGGCGATGCCACAGAACGTACACTACACATCAACTGGCCCCGAGCCTTGTAATATCGACAGGAAAAGTGATATCGCCAAAATGTTTTTCTACGGCTAGACAAAAGTCATCGGGAATGGACAATGATACCATAAAGCTCCATTGATTATCTTATTGTAGGCATGTATCCACGTTGCGGGGCCTGTATTTTCAAATGCGATAATCCGATAATGCGGTAGAGGCTACCTAACCTCTACCATTGTAGTTTTCGAGGCCCGATTTCGGCATGTTCTTGTTTCTGTCTGTTATGTGATCGTATGTTTTTCATTTTCTATATAATTTCACACGTTTGTCCATTTTCTTATATGAAATGTCCCATATAAGTTTCACACCAGGGTCGTGGCGGCCTTGTGGTACAGCGCGCTGGTTTTCGGTGCGGAGGGTGCTCAGATCGAAACCTGGCGAATCGCCACTAAAATGCCTCCGTTTGTATCGTCCCTTCATAGGGGGCAAAGCTGGTCTTCCTAAAGTGGCCAGCAAAACTGCGGTGAATTATAGGTGAATGTCTTCTCGACAAAGTGCCTCCGCATTGAAAAAAAAAAGTTTCACATCGTTCTAAAGCCTTTTATTCTGTCTTAACATTTCTGTCTTTGTTGCTTAACTTTTGAGCAGCAGTATAGATTCACATATTACATTTGGATATAAATTAAATCTCACATAAAGTCAAGATTTTTTGCGAGATATTCAGATTATCATAAAACTTCTCCTCCAGGTTCATTTCCATAATTTTCTGTAACTTGAAGACCACATATAAGGCATAACCTTTGTTAATCAAAACAGTACTGATTTGAACGCTGCTTGGAATCAATAATTTATGCATTCAACATAATATTTTTGTTTTCTGATGAAACAGCTTGCAACAAAATGTAATAATCCAGGTGTTTAAGAAGGGTATTTTCACCATCAAATAAAGATAATTCAACTTATTACTTAAATTTTTTAAGCTAGAATGCTCATGATAGAT
Source organism: Dolomedes plantarius (assembly GCA_907164885.2). Taxonomy (NCBI): domain Eukaryota; kingdom Metazoa; phylum Arthropoda; class Arachnida; order Araneae; family Dolomedidae; genus Dolomedes; species Dolomedes plantarius. The sequence goes on from OU015501.1 coordinate 98,135,819, forward strand.
ATGTTATGTAACTGTGAAAATTTTCTGTTCAATTTTCGGTAAAAGATTTCTTATAAGTACTGTTGACGCCAATGGCTATGTTGGCAATCGCCTAACGCGATCTTGAAAGAATACAAATATAGGTATCATAGTTTTTATTTCTTATGTTGGCATCGTAAACAAAAAGATATTAGAATTTGTTTGAAATCGTTTGTTGCATAAAAAAGTTTGTTACGCTCGCACATCGTATGGTCGATGTTTCATGTATTGATTTTGTTCATACATTAGTATTGTAGATAATTCGTTTAAGTAAATAAAATTGTTATTAATTCGTGTGTCGTATGGTCGACAATGGTTTTGATATAATTTATTAGTCTACAGTCCATTCGAATACAACAAATTTGGGACCAGTGCAACGTATGACATTTGGCTCATACAAGTACATATATTTCCATCTACATATTTTTTATGATTTTAATTATTAGTAGATGAAGATATAGATGAAGGATTTTTCCTGAATTCTGCTTTCGCCATCCATTGATTATATTTTTGAGGAAAATAAAGATAATATTTAAATTTAGTACAATGATTCATTTAAATTTCTCAGTGCTAAGTTGAATGTAAAAAAAAAATAACAGAGTCTCAAATTTCTTTCTATTTAAACATTCACATCGACGATGTTTTATATTAAAGATTTTCTTTTCAGTTTTACTCACGGGTATTCACTTTTATTTTCGTAAAATATAAGGAAAACCACACGGGTTACTTGCATGTTAAATAAATCGAGAGAAGAGAAATATTTCAATTAAAATACTACACAGAATAACATTTCCTTTTAAGAAGTTATTTAATGCACTTCAATCAATAATCCTCTTTTCATTTATTTTTGGTTTCGAATTTCTTTATATATATTGAAATAAAAATGTAGTTCATTTAAAATTTTTAACCTCTTATTTATCTTTATCCAATAAAATATGGAATACATCTGCTTGTTTTCAATATGTTACTTTGAATAAGAGAGATGCGAGGTTTAAGTATCTTGGGACGAGAAGGAAAACAAATTCTCTATCTATACACTTGGAAAAAAATTCTAGAAAAAGTGATATCAAATCCAATGAAATTGAAAGAGAAAATACTAATCAGAGAGATAATATTCAAAGAAATAAGAGAGAATACATTAGAGGAATTTTTGATGCGGAAAAAGCTTTTCTGAATTGCTATTGTGAAAACCATTTTAATTGTAAAGTTGAATCATTTCGAGTTTTTTTAAAAATTTATTTTTATTTTTTATAGTAGTAATAAGTTATAGATATGATGGATAAGTATTAAATAAAACCTCTTTTCTTTACTGTATTATCATACTATTTAGGTATTTAATATATTTATTAAAGTAATATTTTGAACTATGATACTTATTTATTTCTATATTTAATTCCCTATATTTGTAACTGATTCGCTTAAAGCTGTTTATTCTTTTACCATAATTTTAAAATGCAAAAGTTACAGATAAATATTCTTCCTCAGAATAAGACAATAAAAATATTTCTAGCGTATAAGTAGCTGTCCAATTAAATTAATTAGATCTGTTGAGTAAAAACCACGGAAACGGATAAAACATCTTTGCACTTCCGGCGTTTATCCAATATCAGGGACATTGTTTCAAGTATCATGATTATCTCAATAAAGTTTTACCAATATTGTACATCATTAAATGAGACTCAGGAATCATTTTCAAGGTCACAAACGTTTCCACATCTCTTCATACAGGAAACGTGAAATCATTTTCTACGGGTTTAAAATTGAGTGTTAAAATTGTTAATCGTTCTCACTCTATTATCTAAACAGAATAAAAGAATATTTTTTCCGATTTATGAAGGACAAATTTTACTAATTAAAGGTACATTTTCATTTTATTTAAATAAAGTAATACTTTTAGAATTATTCTTTAATATAAGAGATATAATTTTATTTAAAATCTAACTTATTGGGTTCGAATAGAATGCATTATTAATAATAATTATTCATAAAAATAAAATTAATATAAAGTAAAATAATACTCTGTTTTTAAGACGGAATTTCGCAGGAATTAAAAATGAAAACTGAATGTTTTAAGCAATGCTACCGTTAAAATATGACTTAATTATTCATAATTATTTATGATTGCAACGTTTATATTATTCATAAATCAACTACATATTTCAAATTACATCATTAATATCAGTTATATCATTATTTTCAAATTATATCAGAAATTAAGATTAATGGGAATTTTCCTGTATGTTATGATTGTCCTTCACTCAGTAAAATGTTGCATCATTCAAAAAGATATTTAGAAACGGTGTTCTGAATTCATTTTACCTAATTGTCAGAATATAAATATTTAGTAGGCCCTAACTGAATCACTAATGAAAGTAAATGGAAGTTCAATAAAAAACTAAAAATATTGACTTGAAAATCTATCTAGTCTATATAAAGAAAGACAGTACTATGAAACACTTTCACATATTTTAAGATACGTATCTTAAGCCTATTCTCATGTAAGAATGATTAAAGTTAAATGATTATTGAAACAATGAATTTATATTAGGCAATACTCAAAAATATGATGATGCGTCGATTTATATTACTTAGTTTCCTACAATTGTCTGCATTCAATTATTCAGTATTAGCTGTATGTCTGATGCGGGAAATTGCAATTAATTGACCTTCTAGTGAAATTTTGTCAACTTTGTTAGAATATTCATGCCATCCAATGCGAAGTCAATTTATTTGGGATTCACTAAGAGTGAATCTAAGTGATTATTCCTCCGAGTAAACGGCGCTTCGTAAACTGATGACTTTGCCTCGCAAATATATTATGAGCTGGGTCGTATGCAAATACGGGGCATGCAATTCCTTGTACGTGAGTCGAGGACAAACTAGGGATCTTATGGTTTAAAGGAAGTCAAATCAGTTTATAAATCTAAAGGAGAAGCTTCGGATGTATACCTAACATCCATTTTTGAATTTATGTCAGGTGAAAAAAAAGGTAAATATTCCTCAGAATGTTATGTTTCAAATCAGTCAGTTCAGTTTAACAGACAGTAATGAAATTAGTCACAACAAAAATACAAATACATGGGTAAAATCCATTTTATTTTTCTATCGCGGCAAAAAAAAGATGTAATTGTATGACGTAATAGCTGTGAATCGATACAAATTATTTTTGTAAAGAAAAAAACAAAGACTTTTTATCTCATGAGAACAAAATAAATCCCATTATTTTAAAAAAGTTAAATTAGTTTGTAAAACTAATTCTTATTTTTTCCTTATTTTTCCGTTTTAAATTTTTTTAGAAAAATTTCTAATTTCTAATTATAAATATAAAGTACTTTTTAAACTCATAAAAAACATATCTTATGATATCTTCACATCGTATGTTTTGTTCATTCTTTAACATTAAATTAAAGTTAAAAAATCCGTAAATCATTGAAACTCTACAATGGACACCGAAACATCATAATTTTTATGAATGAAACGGAAAAGAAACTAGAGTTAAAAATATATCGTTAAGTGTAGACAAACACAATGACTGTAATTAGTCTCCCAAAGACAGAAAGAAATCAGTTGTTTAAATGGGAGTTAATTAATTAATTCATTAATTATTCTTTTTTAAATATTTGGAGACAAAACTACCGCAGTTTAACGAGAAATAGAATATTCTTTAAAACATATTTAAACGCAATCAATGTTTATAAGACTATAGTATTCACATTGATCTGACTATTTCAGAGTTTACGTGACCGCAAACGCATCTAAACAGTTAATATATTGGTCTCCTTTTTTCCCTTTCTATTTGAAACAGTAATAAATTCATATTCTCGGGGAAAAACAGAGAAATTAAAAATTAGCTGCTGAACTCATAACTTTCATTTTTGATTTATGTATATTCTGTAAATTTAGAGGGATAGGCATCTTATTATGTCTGAAATGTTTAGTAACATCAAAGATGTCTTTAGACGGAGGTTCACATTCATAGAACATGTTTATGCTACAACATAAATTAAACAAATATGTACTCATTATATTTTTTTACATATATATTATTATAATTGTTATGAAGGGACAATACGGCGTTTAAAAGAACAACGTTCTATTTTTACTTATTTAAAAGGAATAACACTCAAGTAATCAGATATTGACTAAGATTTCTATATGTTGCACATTATTTAGCCAAACATTAAACTATCCTGTAAATTTGTTTGAACTTCATATATATTTTTATATTTAAGGAAACGTTAATCCTTGTTTTTGCTTTTTTTTCGAATTATAAATAGCTTTTAGAAAAGGATCACACATGCCTTTAAAATAAGAAATTTCCTTAATTATAGTAAGTTATTCTAGCGATAGAATAAATCTGTTGGCAATTTTCTGTTCTCTAGGTACAAAACCTTAATAATACGGCAGTTACATTTAACATAAAGAATCCTAAATTAAAAAAGGTCCTATTTAAATTCCTTTCGCTTACGAAAACTCTTTTCGAAATTAGCTAATTAGTTGTGCTACTTGATTTGCATTGACAAGATGGTAGCACAGAGGAAGAGACAAGAATGCAAATGGGAAGTAAAACAAAATGTTACTCTGCGGAAAAGTAATGATTATAACTTTTACCCATTTTAATGTTAGTCTCACTTTATCATTTTCTTGTCTGTTGCCTCGTGTACAGGGAAAAGTCGAAAAGGAAATATTGCGTATTTTGTGGTAGCCTAGTCAAGGCTTAGGTTGGATAGAGTTATCTGATACCCGCATGAGTAGACGATTACTTCTCAAGTTCTCCGTTCAAGGGATAACAAAAATAGACGAACATTTAAGTTGTTTGCGTTCTTTCTACCAAATCCTGGCTTTATATTCAAGAGCCTATTGAGTTTTCTTTTATATGCTCCCCTCTTTATCTAAGTCAAATGTACTTTTCTATGTGTTTGTACCGCATTTGCAGGATTTTTTTCATCGCTCTTTTGTTCTTTACATAGAAAAGTAAGGTAAAAAGAAAATGCCTTTCAAACGCACCAAGTGTAGTTTTGTTTAGATGACCTCTTCAAATAACACACGAATTCAGCGATAAATAACAAAAGTTAACGACTTTGTTAACCCCGACAAGGGGAACTGGCGTTTTTTTAAACTTTCACTGTTCGTCAAAGACACTTCAGCTTTAAAGTTTCCTCAAAAGTAAACGATACAGAACAAAAGATTTCATTTCAACTACTTGTAAGAATAATTGGGCTCCTTTGCTATAACTTTTCCCAGCAGAAACGGGCAAATGATGCAATAAATTCTTTCTTGGTAGTTCATTTTTTAAAGATATTTTACTCTTAACAGAAAATACTTGCAAATAGTTTTGTTATTCTTGTTGCATTAGAAACGTATATATATACAAATAAAATAAATTATTTAACAAACAATAATTAATATAAATGAAATTATAATTTTAATATTAAATTAAATTCCCCCTTACACTTCTATTATAACTTAAAATTTACACTGAAATTTCTTATTTCAGTACATATTTAACAGCTGCAATTTTAAAGCAATTTTTTTAACTGTTTTAAAGCAATCAGATCGCATTCATGATCTGAATCTGATTGCTTTAAAACTGCTTCGATAAGTGTACTTCTTGTGTGATACTTATAACTGAAGCAGTGTTGAGGATTTATGATTTATTACTCTCGTGATAGAACTTTTTAAAAATAAATGAAATTAAAGAGAGAGATAGAAACAAGATATTGTAATTTAGACACTGCAACCAAACTTTTCTAACATTTTTAGATTTTGTTCCTTAGCCCAATGGTTAAAAAGAACTATAAAACTACTCTGGCTATTATTTGAAAAAAACGAACATCAGTATTTCTCGGGAAAAAAATCAAAAGGGATCTTATGAAGAAATTAAAACACTTCCATATTACGTCAAACTGCCACTACGGTAGCATCAAACTTTCTTCTTTTTATATGAAATAAAAGTTATTTTTTTAAAGCAAATTATTTAAATAATGGGGAGAGAAATATAGCTAAAAAACTATATTTGAATTTGTAAAAGACATTTTCAAATTATTTACGATATATTTGCTTACGTAAGTCCAGTAAAGTAAAATGTTACTACCTTTAATGGAAAAGAAATAAAATATGTATTGACGTACCGAAAAATTTAAAGCAGTTTTCTCCATTATAAATTGTCATTTTTATTGTAGAAACAAACAACTTATTTTTTTTGTAAATTATTTCACTGTTATTTTTATTTAATTCAAATGTTATAATGAAACAAATAATGTCATCGATATATCATATAAAAATACTGCAGACATTGCTCAGTTGTAGGATACTTAAGTTATTTATTAAAGATTAATAAATAACAGAATGCTAGGGAGTTCTACAAAGGATGTTAAATTTTAGATTCAAATACTCAATTCTATAAACTTATGCCTCTAACTTAAATTCACCGGATCATATTAGCCATTGCATCTAAGCATAGTTTCTTTGTATTTAAACCCTGAATACCACACAAAATCTCAGTATTATGATGGCTTGGAATAGAGACTAATAAATTTAGAGAAAAGTACTTTTGAGGAACTTCCATTCTTTACCCCCTTCCTCCTTGCTCTTGACATGCCTTCCTGCAATCAGTTAATTTAAAGTTCTTTCAGTACAATTAATTGGTTGAGTCAATAAGCAATTTAATTGTTGGTTTTAAAATGTAGTCATACATCTGTAGTCGTATAAGCAATCATAGACCTGATTCAACAGCACCGCTCACGTGTCTAACCACTGTGAAACTGCTTCATGCAAATTCAACATAAAGACCCCTTGTGAAATAACCAGATTCACTCACACTATACATCCTGCTATTTGTAAATTCACTGAGACGTCGCATGAGTCTCGAAAGGATTCTCTCTGTCAGCGTTAATATTTAATTTTCCGGCTTAAGCTTAGCTCAATTAGAATTATTTAGTTGATCTGAATGGTCCAGATTGTAAAGATAGGATTCCCCGAGGAGGAACTACTCAACACTTGTGGTGAGTAGGGATTCCAGAGGCAAGGTAGGGTTAAGGTTAGGACCTGCTATGATGAGCTAAATGGCACGGGACTTGCGTAAGCCAGGAGATTTGGTCTTGTCCTAGGATTCTGACCTATCGACTGCAGCCTTGCTAGGTTAGCTGGGCCCTCCCTGAGACGGTCCAACCCTAGAGGTCACGGTCCTCGTCATTGGAGTGGTGCTCTTTGGCGAATACAGGACACGCCGGCTCACGAAGGTTCCGCAGGGTGGGTTGCACAACAACGATGAGGTTTTTACCATGTTGCTGGTTCTGCGCCCAGGGTTACGACTGTTCCCTCTCAAAATGACCATTCCCAATTTAGGCCAGGTCGTCTCCTATCTGGGATTTGCAACGATGCCGTCTTCAGTAATTTCTTTTTTTTTAGTCAGTGCCAGCTCTGCTATTACTTATTTCTATTCCCTGTCTACGCGCTTTCGCTCACAGCCACTAAAGTTGTGTCGTCGTTTCGTTTGGGCCTTCTTCTTCTTATGCCACCCTCTTTGTCCATTACATTTTTGTTGGTTGGTGGTTTCGAGTGTCCTCCGGCAGAGCCTGCTTGTCTTCCAAATTAACAGTTAACTATTCTTCTGGCAAATCCGTCTGTTTTGCTTGGAGCCCAACTGTGCGGCTTCCTTTGAGCTGTTTGTTCCGGGGCCTGTGCTTGTGGGACCTTGTCTGGGTCGTGCGTGGAGTGGTTGCCTGCTGCGGATCTATATGCACCGTCGGGATTTACCCAGTGGGGCTTCGGCCAGGTCGGGCCCGATGTGTGCTTTTTGGGAGTCTCGAAAGGAAACCACAATGTATAGAAAGTTGTACTTAGCCCAAAGTAAAATATGAATAAGTATGTTGCTGCAATCTTTTCCATAAGTATTTGTCAATTGAGGCTGTTTCAGTCAAACCACATAAGGTAAAATATCGTGAAGGACTTTAAAAAAATCTTAAGTCTTATGTATTAGGTGTATGAAACTATCATAATATATATATATATATATATATATATATATATATATATATATATATATATATATATATATATATATATATATATATATATATATATCTCAGTTTTATTATTTAACTAACTTCGCTGAGGACAATTATGAATCAAAATGCAGAAACAAATTATTCTGTAAAATCTAAAATGATAAAAGTGATCTTAAAATGTAAATCCCCGTCAGGTGAGGTATTTGCAATAGCTCAAAATAAAGAGTAAAACACTGGTACGAATATATCCATGCCTTATCATTCAGCAGTAAGCGGCAGCAAAACAAAATCATTCCAGTTTACGTTACGCTAAACAGAAAACTTTAAGCCTTTTACAGTACAAAAGTTTTCCTCTAGAAATTTCGCTTTGTTTCATTCGGTTTATATTTTCACCATGAATAATCTATTACGATATTAATTATTGAGAAAATGAATGAAACGTAAAAATACCTTGATAAAACACTATTGTGAAATATTAAAGACATTTATGTTATCTGAACTCATTGTGTGAACAAGTGTATCTAACTTAGGAATTGCTAGATAAATTTCCCTGTTGTTTAGTCTTATCTTAATCTAGCTTGAAAAGTGCATAGTATTATATCACAAATGAGAAAATCGCTTTCTTAGATATCAATGAAATTTCATGGAGCGTAGAAAAATTCACAATTGGCATTTGTAGCTTAGGTACTAATATTTCACACACTCTATACTTTACATTAATTCACATGAATTTTGGACCGAAACTTTCTTAGCAATTTAGAAATAAACTTAAATTTACTTTTATGTTTTATAGTCCAAAGACATTAAAAAAGATGCCGCAAACGTCTTTAAAATTTTAAGGTATGCAAATTATGACTTATATAAACACATAAAGTTTTAACTGCGTGTGTTAGAAAAAAAAAGCAAAGCACTTAAACGTCTCCAGTTAAACGTCATAGCTAAGGTCCATATTCGGTTAAAGTTGTTTATGTTTATCTATTTTTTTATTTATTTATTTATTTTTTTTTATTTGACAGAGAAACATACTTAAATTATAAAACATGTAATGCAATTAAATATAGTCATTTTCTTGTTCGAAACATAGAAAGTACAAATTAAATACAGCAGAATACTGGGAGAATTTAGCTAGAGTTAAAAGAGATTAACAAGACACATATTTAGATATGCATATAACAATACATTTTTTTCACTGATATCTATTCATTCAATGATTTCAATTTGTTAGGAAATTATGTAGTTCGACAGCATTTTTTTCTAATTAAGAGGCTTATGAACGCATTTTTCCTCACGTATCTGATTAAAGACTCTTCTGGCTTTCTTGGGAAATCAGTGCAAAAAATATGACGGTTTCAAAGCAAATTGAAAGTAAAGTGAATAGAAAAAGATTAACGTACTGTATCAAACAATTCTTACTCATATCCACAATTTCACTTTAAAAACAACTGTTTGATTGGCAATCGAACTCATACCTTCAGCTACGTACTGGCATTATACCAAAACCCATGGGAATATCCCTTACTACAACAGCACATGATGTTAGACGAAGAAAAATATAGAATTGGCGATGAGTTAGCATCTGCTAATCTACAAGGTTAAAATATTCTGAAGATATTTTAAGAAAAAAGATACTTAGGATTTCACTAAGGAAATTCGAATGAGCTTTGGTATACTAGAATACAACATTGGATAACATCTTCTTTCCGGCACGAAATCGGAAAACAACAGATGCGCCGATAAAAGTTCTGTAAGGTTATATATATATATATATATATATATATATATATATATATATATATATATATATATATATATATATATATATATATATATATATATATATATATATATATATATATATATATATATATATATATATATATATATATTTATATATATTTAATACGATAGGAAATATTTACCGTTAACATGGGAAATATATATATGTATAATGCAACAAAACGAAGAAACAAAAGTACTTTAGAATGTTGATAATCACGATATCAAAAATTGAAGCATCAAACAAACAATTCTTTTTGTTTCACGGAACGTAAACATCACCATATGAATAATGAGTTGAAATAGAAAGCTATATCTCTGTAATGAACAACAAAGCATCATTTAAAGTAGTATTTGGAAAATCGATGGCAAAAGAAGTATGAAATTTTCTTCTAACAATTTTATGTTTATAGTTGAATTTTTGTTGGGTTATTTTTATGCAGGAGTTGGAGAGAGACGTGATTTCTCAAAAATAAAGGCAAATAAAACATTGGATTATTTCATGCATATTATATGTATGCTCCAATTATTTTCTCTCCTTAAAGTATACAATATTAGTCGAATCCATGTCTCTTAGAGAAATTGAAAAATGCAAAAAATATTCATAGTGACTTACTACACAGATTCGAGATATATTTTCATTCTTGACTTCACAAATACGGTATATATATATATATATATATATATATATATATACATAAGAATATGCAGTTTAATAGTACAGTCTACTGGTGATCATAAGGATATCCTATATCTTTCATTTCTCACGAATGTCCATCTTGCAAAGAGAATAATACGCGTCTGTGAACTTAAAACTTCACCTGAGTTCGACGTTTATATTAAGTTCAAATTAGTGTTAAACGAAAATATATAATGTAGGTCTAAGTTCTATCTTTGATCATTTTAAAACATTACTATTTAACATCTGGATATATATATGTGTATATATATATATATATATATATATATATATATATATATATATATATTAAATTAGTTAGCCTTCTTTTCAGGCTTGCGCTCTTTCACAAGCATGGATAGAGAGTACACGTTCATACGGTATTTTTAGGGAAGCACCTTTATTGGTATATTTTTGCTTATTAGTACAGAAATTTGTATGCATTTGCAAAAAATTAATTTTATGCATCGTATTCTAATAAACCATCATAAATTTGATTGCATTTCCTTACTACATATCATTCGTTTATATTTCAAATTCTGATTTCCCCAGAACACAAATTAACTGTATGGTTTTTAGTCTGTATACTGAATGATTAAGAAACGTTAGAGTGAACTTGATTAGGGGTTGTTTGGATAATAAGCAAGTGTTTCCCATTTACTTAAAGTTGCCTACGTAATTATGAAGCAAAATTACAGAGATAAGTAGCAGTATGGAAGCTAATCTAACTACAAGAGTTTTCTAATTAAAACTGAATAAATACACTATCACTTACGTAAATAAATTTTCATACTGATATTTTATTAAAACAAACACACACACACACACATATATATATATATATATATATATATATATATATACACTGGTGTCTAAAAGTTGTAAAATGTGGAAAAACGTGAGTAAATATTGATTAATCGCTCAAAATCACTTCTGGAGAATCGCTGTTTGAAGGTGAACAATGTGCATATTCAAAACATTTCAGTCGACGTAGGCTTGTGCAAAACGTGCGCACATCAGAACGAATATAAAAAAACCGATTCACGTCCCATAGAGATCAGGCAGGTTATGTGCAATTGCTGAGCTGAGGAGCGAGTTAAGAGATCAAAAAGGTCTATGGATGGCACAAAGACTCCAAATGGATATGTTTTTCAAAGGAAGAATTATTGGAATGCTGGAATGTGGACGATCTCAAACCGAAGTGTCTCAAATTCTGAATATGGCTCATTGTGTGATCTCAAGACTGTGGTAGAGGTTTCAAAGTACGGGAGATGTTACCCGACGACCAGTACAAGGTCGACCAAGTGTAACAAAGGATCGTCAAGACCGATATTTGGCAGAGGGAAAGTTGATCCAGGGAACTCGGTTGAGTGCTCACAGCCGCTGCAGGAGTGCGAGTTTCGAGGCAAACTGTTTACAGGAGACTCAATCATGCTGGTTTGTATGCCAAATGACCAGCCGTTTGCATTCCTGTCAGGCCTGCGCATAAACGCTCTCGTCAAAACTGGAGTTTGATCATCAGCACTGAAGTTTGCAGCAGTGGACCAATGTAATGTTCAGTTATGAGTATCGGTTTACTCTGAAGACTGATTCTCGTAGGATAACGATACGGAGAAAACGTGGAACTCGTTTTCACCCAAGAAACATCACGGAAATACATCATTTTCCTTCAAAGGGAGTCATGGTGTGGAAAGGAATAATACTGGATGACCGAAAAGATCTCCACGTCTTTGACATGGGGTCTGTTAATGCTGAAAGGTACAGAGACGAAGTCCTTAAACCTTATGTGTCGCCTGATTCTCGGTCTTGTCGGTCCTGAATTCATAATCATGGATGATAACCTGCCTTGTCACCGTGCGATCCCCAACTTCCTTGAAAGTGAAAATATATAGCGCATGCAGTGACGTGCTCCCTCTCCTGATCTCAATCCTATTGAGCATGTGTGGGATATGCTCAGGAGACAAATTTTAGTCCTTCTGCACCTACCAAACTCCGTTCCAGAAATGGAAAGAGCTCTCCTCAATGCTTGGAACTCTTTGAGGCCACAACTAATCCCCACTCTCATAGCACATATGAGTACTCATTGTACATCATAAGTTGCTACAAGAGGCGACCACACACCTCATTAAACTGCCAAATAACCTTTTTATCTTAATTTTTTTCACTAAAGTATAAACTATTAGTTTGCGCTGTTTTCTTTCAAATTGTTTCCTTGGATAATAAATAGGATTAATGTCCTTCACTTGCATTGTTTTCTTATGGTGTAAACGTATTACACTCGCATATCACGTTTCCCGCCATTCTGAGTTAGATTTCCTTAAATATTCACATAAACATCGATTATGCTTAACTTTTCGACACCAGTGTATATATATATATATATATATACAATCAAGTTTCATGCTTTGTTAATTTGTTAACAAATGTTGTATTGTAATGTGGCATAATTTATGAAATCTGTTCATAAACAAGAACAAATACTAACGTGTTTGTTATGTTTGCATATCAGGCAAATTTTGTTATATCAAAGAATCAAAATATAATGTAAATTTGCGCAATTATATATCTTCATTGCTATCAAATGTAATTTAAAGAAATCCAATTTCCTGAAGCACAATCATTCGAACACTGTTAAGACTTATAAAAAAAAAACATAAGGAAATAAAATCTTTGATCAAGAGGATTCTACACCAACCTACTAGAATAAGTTTAAATACCTGAACTATAAAAATTGTCAAATTAAATCATATAGCACATATTTTAACATAGATAATTATTAATGTATTCATATAATATTCCTAAGTTTAACTTACATGGGACTTAAGGCATTACAATTCACATAAACATATAATTTGATATAATGAAGGGATACCTTCCTTTGACGGGTTTCTAATGAGACGCTCACAGTGTAATGATGTTTCATGCGATTTAAAGCCTACCACGTACACCTGTTCTGGGATGACATGCATTATATAGATTGAACGTCACTAATGGATGTGTGTGTATTTGTTGAAATGTTGCATAACTCAGTATGCTTCTTGATATGAATCCAAAATAAATAAAATTTAAATTATTTTGACTCTTGAAATAAATTTACTACCCTAATTTATGACTTATCAACACGACGGCTGATTAGCACTGTCAAATAGGGCCTAATTAAAAAAATAATAAATAAAGCAACAATTTCAGTGACAGTTAATTGAACTACCTATATGTATGTGTATACACACACGCAACCCCCCCCACACACACATATATATATATATATATATATATATATATATCTGTGTGTGTATGTGTGTTAAAAATTAAAAAAAATAATAGAACTAGACAGTAATTTCTGCAAAAATTTTATTAGATAATTGTACACTTTAGTGGCCATTTTATTATAGATTCAACTTTAAATACGTTTTTTTACGTATTAATAGATATTCATGCATATCTTCCCTGACTATGATGACCTATAAATTTCATTTTTATATTAAAAAAATGAGTAAATCATATATCATAAGGAAAACAATTTCATGAGGAAAACAACTAAACCCTGTTTACTTTGTTCTTTAGCTGTTGTAAATTATCAGAGTTCCAGAAATTCCTTTGAACGTGTTATAGGAAACTTTCAACTACTTGCGCAGCTTGTTTAATTTTCCTCTCGTAACAGAACTGTTAAAACATTTTCAATAATTTAGCTCCCCTCAAAATTGCATACTATATTACATTTAGAGCCATTTATTTAGTTACTTATTTCAGTTATAAAGCCTTACTATATCCAGTATCTCCCTTTCTACGATCATTGCATGAAAATGAGATTACGCTTTGATATGAATTCCTAAAGGACTTCACAAATAGGGCTTAAACTTAGTCCGCAAGAGTTTACGAGTCTCTTTTAATGTAATTGCGGAAAATTACTTTGAGACTTTATGGCAGTGTTCGTATTGAAATCTGTTTGAATAATTCCTATTATACTTGGAGACGTATCGTTGTATCTGCTAGTTTAATATGTAACTAGCTCATTTTGGTTCCAAATTCAATTAGCTGAATTTCAAAAATATATGTTGTAAATTGTTTATATAATGATGAGATACATGTACCGAAGCAAAACAAAAATTTCTACATGGTTATAGATTTCCAAAATAACACATTTACTAAAATTTGAAGTTATACTGTTTTCTTCAGATATAACTATTAGTACTCATAAAACTTTTTTTATTTCAAAATGCCTATAAAAATCTTACTCATAGAATATTAAAGATTTGCATTAAGGAAAATAATTTTCAAAAGAAATATTGATTCAGATGAAAAAAATCTTCAGAAATTAAAATGAACATAAAGTGATTTTAACGTCGCCAGGGAATATACAAACTACAATGGAAAAGTCATTATTATTGAGTTATTTTGCTGGCTTTTTTTTACCTGTATTGGGGTTCTCTTACTCTACATCTGAAGAAGAATGTCATACTAGCTTTCGAAAGTCACGAATAGAAATTTTAGATTTTATTTATTTATGTTTTAAGGCTTTTCTACCTAGTCGTAATTTCCTCTTCTTTTGGTATTAAGCCTGAATAAGAATCTGTGTTAGCCGAAACATTCATTGGTAATATAGTTCATTTGAGGATTTCCTTTCCAAAGAAAATTTTTCTTCTACATATAATATTTTTATTCGAAAAATGAAGTACGGAAATTATGGTTTATTATGCTCACTCTGTTTCTTTGTTTCGTTGGCAAAACAAAGTTTTTTTTTACTGAGGCTGAAAATATGTATTCAGATTTAACAGAAAGAAAAAAACAAAACTTGCAGTTGTTTTTACATTCACTTTCATTAAAATGAAACTCCATATCGTTAATTGTATGTGTTGTGCATACGTGAAAATGGAACCGTTATCATGAACAGGATTTTTAAAACTCAACGCATGGTTATAAACCTAAATAGGTTAATTTATTTATCTTCTTTCTTCGTCAATCGATCTAGTGCCACACAACATAAAAATTATTTGACTATGATGAAAAATTATGTAGTATGTATTGAGACTAATAAATTTTTAACTATAAAATCTCCAATTTCCAAGGGATTTAGTTAACTTTTATATTCTAGTATCTGTGCCTAAGCATATATCAGAGATCATATTTATAGCTTTTCCAAAATCTACAATCGCTGTAATAAGCTTCAATTGAACACATGGACTATACAAAGATAGATTTTATCTTGACATGTTTTATTTCTTGTATATATATATAGAGAGAGAGAGACAGAGAGAGAGAGAGAGAGAGAGAGAGAGAGAGAGGAACCTCGATTTCCGAATCATCGTTTTCTCGTATCTGTCGTTTATTTCACCCAGTCCCGTCAATCATATTGCTTTGTTATGTTCCCGGATCTATCGTTTTCCCGCATTTATCGTTCAGTTCAGTCGGTCCCTTGAAAAACGACACACCGAGATTCCACTGTACATATATATATATATATATATATATATATATATATATATATATATATATATATATATATATATATATATATATATATATATATATATATATATATATATATATATTTTAATGAATTCGCCGAATGGTAGAGAAAAGAAATCAGCGATACAATCTAATAATATTTAAAATGAACGATTTATTTACATGATGATCGAGTCGATGAAAATTATGAAAATTACAGGAGCGATGCTCTCTAATTCTGTGCGGATATACAAGTCAGCTACCACACCTCAGTTTATATTAGATGTCTAACTGCACTCAGGCACTAAAGTTCTTTAGATCGTGCACGGGAACTCAGGATGCGTCACGATCACCTGCGACAATTGAAGTCCACAAAAACTCAACAATTGTCCAAATCCTTCTGGGATCATAAAACAAGCTAGGTCGACAGTAAGTCAATAAAACTCTTCGCCTATCACAAGGACTTCTCGAGAATTTAAATTATAGGCTGCGAGGCCTGAGTAGCACCTCTTAGCTTGAGATCCTAAATTCAGCCTTCAATATACTTCTGCCCGAAGTAAGTCGACGAGGTGTCGAATAATTCTTCTCCGAATCGAAAGTAAACACTTTGCCTCACCGACGACTTGAAACGCAGTCACGGCTGCAAATTGCCGGAGTAGCAAGTCTCAGAGTGAGAACTCAGAGCTAACTGAATTTTTTTAACCGTCGTAGCAACGCACTTTGAATTTTGGCGCTGGTATCGCTCTAAATTTAAAAGGGCTCTAATTGGCGCCATTTAAAAGTGACCTCATTTCTCTGGAGTTTGATTGGTCTAGCGTCAACAGCTGTTTGGATCCGCTCTCAGGTTCACTGTTACTTTTTCCTGGAACGTGCATGAAAAGAAGGGGGTCTTGTTCTTTAAGATTGTGAAAATCAATGGATTCTTCACAATATATATATATATATATATATATATATTAGCTTTTTTTGTCAGAATTAACAATTAAACAGTGATCAAAGTCGCCTAGTTTAATGTTCTCTAAATCCTGTTAAAAGAGAAACTATCTGTAAAATAGGTATATTTTGTATATTTGTAATATGTCTATGAACATGTTTATTTTCTTTCTGAAGATATCATGGAATTTTTTTTCATATTTATTTTCTAATTTTCAGATTTGTGAAAAGAAAATAGATATATTTCTCAGTATCCGGTAAGTAATCGAAATTTTAATGATCTTAGTTTTAATGTAATGTTATATGGAACAGGTAAATTTTATGGAACAGGTTTATGGAACTTAGTTTTATGGAACAGGTAAATTTTATGGAACAGGTTTAAGGAACTTAGTTTTATGGAACAGGTAAATTTTATGGAACAGGTTTATGGAACTTAGTTTTATGGAACAGGTAAATTTTATGGAACAGGTTTAAGGAACTTAGTTTTATGGAACAGGTAAATTTTATGGAACAGGTTTATGGAACTTAGTTTTATGGAACAGGTAAATCTAAACAGATGTCTCCATTGTTAAGTGAAACTCTACTTCAACTACTTTCGGCGGTCTATGTCTATCTATCATGTTATTTAGTTCTACTTCACGGATAACTTTTGTAACATTGAAATATAACTGTCGTACGCAACGAAGTTGTGTGACGCATTTGTAAGAAGCACGAACGCTATAAATATGGGTCTTCATCATGATCATTAACATGCAATGTCATAATTTCTAATCGAAGGGTAAAATAAGAAGGTTTCAATGCCTGGATTAAGTGTAAGAAGCAGGGTAAAATTTCATATGAGGGATAAAATTTCATAACCTGCATAGCAAACTTATACCACATCATCAACAGCGCTGTGTATTATTAATCCCTGATGTTGAAAACTATTTTCAAACCAACCTTTTTTGAATACTTTCCTTATGACACCATACTTGTCTGAACTTATTTGTATGAAAGTGAAAAGCCATACTAAAGTAAATAAAGACATAATAAAGGTATTTTTAGATTAACTCCTATTAAGCGTCGAATGACAGTGACATTATGAACTGCCATACTATGTCATAATTCTTATGGGTTATCATAAAGATGAACATATTTTATTACTCTCATCATAAGCTACTTCATTTTTTAATTCAACGAACTTCAATTTAGCTTATTTCTTAGGTAGTTTTCAACATTAAATGTTGAAGTTCAGGCACTGATGGATGTGTTCAACACAGCGTGTATATCTTTGTTATGATTTTTCTATAACAAAAATTACTTTTCTATTACAATCTTTTATTACTGCAGTAATACTTAAATAATTTACCTCTGGCAGGTAACGAGATATACATAACCTTTGTATAAATTGTGTTTACTTTCCTCCATTACACACACCTTCCTCGTTCAAATAGGATTTCCACATGCATTATTTGTTTGCATATTTATATATATGGATTAAAATAAAAAATAAAGCATTGAAAGGCGTATTTTTCACATGACTGAGAAAGCTGGAGTATACTAGAGTATGTCAGCCTGTTTACAGATGAACAGAGCTACTTACGTATCCTTTAAGTGCTTCATTGATACTACCTTACTATGCTTTAATCATTAAATTGTTTTACCCAACCAATGATACAGAATGATTGGTGAAATGAATTGATAAATTTTAATGATAAAACATGCTAACATATTTTGTTTCCTATGGCATAAAATTGTATAGTTCTCTAACCTAAAACTTAATTTTGTTAAGTTTATTATTTTCCCCAAGAAATGTATAAATTTGCCATAAAGAACTTCATGTAATTAACCTCAAAATATCTGATACTGCTGAACTATTAAAGTAAAGGATATGTTTTGATATTACTTATAAATTAATAAAGCCATTGAATGTATTCTATGTATCCCTTGATATATTTTATTAGTGCTGTTAATTAACATATCCATATAATATTTACTTGAACTAAGGACAAAAACTGAAAGATAACAACATTGAGAACTCGCGGATACCTCGTAAGTTGAATGCTTCATTGATTCTGCCTAACACTACGTTACTCATTTATTTTTTAAGGTAACATAAGATAGACAATGATTGGTACCTTGAATTGAAAAATTTTATACGATAAATCATACTAACATATTTTTTTACGTATGGCATAAAATTTCATCAATATCTAATATGAAACTTAATTTTGTTAAGCTGATTATTTTCTCCATGAAAGTTATAAATTAGCCATAAAGAACTTCATGTAGTAATTAACCTCAAAATACTGGTGAACTATTAAAATAAAGAATATATTTTGATATAATGTATAAATTCATGAAGGCCTTTGAATTTATTTTATATATCATTTGATATATTTTATTAGTGCCGTTAATTTACATGTCTATTTAATCTTTACTTGCACTAAGGACTAAAATTGAAAGATAACAACATCGAGAACCCACGCGTACCTCGTAAGTTATTCATCATATGGCGAATGGCGTAGTCAAGAGAAAATAGTAAAATATGATAAAGAAAGCTGTGGTGAGCCATTAATATTCATTTTTTCCGGGTAGTAATTAATTATTTCTTTTTTATGTTTGATCATGATTCTCAGCTAAGCTTTTTTTTAATCATTCTTTTTTCGAAAAACTACTTATCGAACAAATTTCATTTTTCCTGCATCCTTTTTTTACGCTTTAGAGCTGATATATGGATCACGTAACATTAGTCATCGTACTAAATCTAATTAGTTTTTTTCCGGTATAAAACAAACTGCTTGTTCTACATCATTTGCAATGCTGCTATCTAATTCATATTCAAATGCCTTTTGAATGACTTTTTATGCCAATGAAACAGCAATTTTTTCTCACTATTCAGGAAAACGTAAATATGAATAAAATATTTTAAACAAGGAATACAAGCATCTAGGCAAAAACGCAGTGTCGTACCAGAATTTTATTTACAATGTATTAATCGGAATTTTCGAATTGCTACCTCTTTACGAAAAAATTTTTTTTTTCTTTTAGTTATGTCCTTTAATTTTGTCGAAAGTTTTAACTGCAATTTTAGGAGTAGTTAAAAAAATTACCAAATGTTTAATAAATCAAGCTATTCTTACCCGATTTTTCGTTCACTGAAATTTTAATTATAATACCTCTAATTCTAAAAGACTATTTTCTAAATTTGTCTGCAGTAAACAACTTTGAAGCTTTTAGTAATAAATGAGTTGGAATAAACTGATAAAACTCCTAACAAAAAATGCGTATATAATGACGAAAGCCATATTTTTCAATTAAAAACTGTTAATTAACTTATTTATAACACACATATCTTTGTAAAAGAAAATTTAAAATAAATGAATGATTTAATGTTGTTTCAGGACGCAAGAATGTTTATTTCATGTAAGGCAAACATGCGTGTGAATCATATGCTGTAAAATGAATGAGAAACTCACTGTTTTTAACCATAATAAACGCAATAATTTTGAACTAAAATTTATCTATGACAATGCAGTCACTAAAAATATTTTCTTCCCTATTTCACTCAGATTTTCGCCCTATTTCCCCTCATTAGGACGGCAGATGTCCTAATAAGAACCTGCATGATTATTTAAAAAATATATACATGTATGTGGATTACAATTAAAGTTAATCAACAAATAAATGCATTTAATGTAATTGTAAATAATATGTTACAATCAGATGTATGAAAATCAGTTTTCTATAATCAGTTTTGCACTCCTATGCATGTGTAATCTGTTTCCATATGAGTATTAACTAACAAAATTAAGAACTAAAATAATTTAAATTAAAAAATGCTGCATGAAAGTTAAAGATTAAATAAGCTGAATATTAAAGTCACATGATTTATTTTCATCATTGAATATATTACCAAATATATAAAATATTTATATGAATTTTTTAAAAGCAATATTTTAGACTATTTTTACGTTTTACATGTTTCTACAAATTAAGTGGCAAAAAGTGGTGTCACACTATATGATTTTCAAAGTTATTTTTAACAATAATTTATGTGCATCAATTTAATTTCCTTAATATTTATTAAAAAATTTAAGTGGTTAAGGTAAATTTTCTACAAATTGCATAAATAATTCGATTACGACCAGTAAGATTATGTTTATTTAATTCAATAAAAATATAGTACGCTACGTACTGCTTAAATAAGAGTGCAGTTTTAAAAGTAAAAGAAATAATGCATCAGTCACATTATTTGCATTCATTATTTATGTTATTATTTCTTGAAAATTAATGAAATAAATAATGTTCCTATTTTCCGTAAAATAATAATTTTAATGATAAATTTGAGAAAATGAGACAAAACTTAACAGTAAAAGCGTGAGATTTAAAAAATAACAACAAGATAAATATAAAAAATAGAAGCAAGCAGATGCAGAAAATTAGACGGTATCGTAAATCTTTAACATCATAAACAATTTTGATTAATTTAGGAAAGTGTTAAAAGAAAGCTGAGAATTTATGTTTCTTATTGTCTTTTCCTAAATTGTCTAGCATGTAAGGTATATCGTGACGCCTTATGAAAGCATTTTACAGAAACTAAATATTTTTAAATTTCTCGATACACATCGGCTCGTTAAGCAATGGTTCTACGTAAATATTCTTCTCTGTTTTGGAGAGCGAAAAAAAATTCTTGTCATAAATTATTCAGCGTCAAAATTCTTCTTTATTTGACTTTAACGCTCACAATAAAAGTGCTTTTGTTGTTTCCGCAAAAATAAATCAAGCTCTCCATGGAATACATATTTGAAAGCGAAAGAAGATCAAAAGGGAAAAGTGACAAAATTCACATTTGGAGCTCTGCTAATATAAAGATGGTGGCATAATATTCTTCGTTAAATCATCATCTCTCGTTTTATTAAATCTTTGAGAAGAGATGAGAAACGAATTTTCATCAAACTTCTAAGTGAAGTGTTTCTCTTGGAGAGTTTCCAACAACAGACTTTTATTTAAAATGTTTTTCATAGGATGTCACGGAGACTTCTCAAGCTTAAATTAATATTTCCTAACATGAAAATATGAATAAATTATTAACATTATGCAAAAATAACTTTTAATTGCTTATGAATTTTCTTTTACATTTGTTGCAGTCTGGTGAGTGAAACATGTTTTTAACCTTAGTTTGAAACAAATAATTTATTAAAAACACCTCTCAAATATTTACATCACTCAGATTAAAAAGAAACTAAGATTTTCAGGATTTTTTATGAAGTTAATTTTAAGACTTTTTATTCAATCTAATAATTTGATGACTCAAAACGCTTAGGTAATTTTTTTTACCATCAACATTAAAAGCTTTTTTACGTAAATAAAGCAAACTATATACTAAATTAACCTGTATAATATCAGTTCAAAAACTTTTGCTTTTTCCGCATTACCTTAAATTCAATGCAAATACATTTGAATTTTATGTTGTAAATCTAAAGTGATATAATGATTTCTATAATTGATAATATGTTGCTCAAAATAATTCTGTGCTATGCGATAAAATCTGATAGCAACAGAAATATATAAATGATATATGAAAACTATGCTGCACAATAAACTATAGGAATTTCGACACAGATAGAATTATCTTAAATAACATAGATATTAAAGTAAATGTTTGATAAAACATAATAGGCCAATGCAGTTTGTAGAAACAGGAATGTATTGTAAATTTCATCTCTTATTGTAGAATACAGTTTTTCTACAATAAGAGATGTAGAGTATTGTAGAATATTTTGAGGAAACTGTAAAACAATAGTTTTACATTTATGTGTTTTACTTTTTTTAGTTTTCTATCCTAATAAAAATTTAGCTACATTCTAGGCAAAAATAAACACAAAAATGTATTTATTTTAAAGTTTTAATATTTTCTTTTTTACCCAGATAGCGAAACATTGTAACTAGTATACTCTTATTGAAAATGGAATACTTTCCCTGCTCCTAAGAAATATATAATTTTGGAATGGAACGCATTCATATTAATCCGAGTCAAAAATGCTTTTTTCGAGTTTTTCGACAGCAATCATAACTTTGGTTACTTTTCTAAAGAAATCCCTCTCCCAGACCTTTTTCTTCCCCTCACGACGTTATAAAATTTCAATATCCGGATTTCTTTATATCGCAGCTTTTTACTATACCAATATTTGCATTCTTTCTAGTATTGGAGGCGATGCAGTGCATTGTAAACGGCAAAATATTTGTCTCTTTTGTATTTTAAACCGTTTCTCTTGAGAAGAAGGATGAATAAAGTTTTGTGTCAACAAAAATATGCCGGAATGAAGTTAGTCGCTGTATCTATCATGCAGGCGCCCCGAGGGATAAAGCTTCTAAGATCGCTAGTTCCATTAATTCAACTTGAACACCCCTTATTTGCAATTTCTGTTTCAATTTTTTAAGTGAATTGAAGTTATAAGTCAATTGAACGTTAGTTTAAAATATTTTGAATCTTTTAATAGAGTTTGAGAAAATTGTCCATGGAAACAGCCAAATATAACTTAATATTTAAGGAAGAGGCACGAGAATAGAAGGCATATATTTAGTTTATAAAATGGAAAAAACGAAAGCAGTTGAAAGGGATCTTTAAGTTTGCTTTACATCAATAAATGGGAAATGATTTTTAATAATAGGAAAAACTAAACACTGGTCATAAAAAAGAAATCATTTATTTTTCATTCTGTATTATTTTTTTCAGTTTCATTCCATGGGAAGTATACAGTAAAATGACCCTATCGAGTTGAATGAGAATTGGAGTTTGATGGGTTATTAATTTTTTTGTGAAATGCTTTACAGTCTTATAATACACAATTTTACCATAAATTGTTGATTTTATCTGATGTTAATATAATAAACTATTAATACTTTTTCTTTAGCAGACTAAAAAAAGGTTTAAAACTGTGTGTATCATTAAAATGATTCTTCCCTTTACGAAAGACAAATACATTTAACAGCTGCAAACTTCTATTTTAAAATGTTCCTTTTCCTATCTGACCCATTGTTGAAGAATTGTTTATTATGATCTAACATGTACAGTCCATTACCCTTTGTAAAAGCATGTTAAATTCGTGTAGAAATGTTCATCAGCCATGACATTAGATTAATCTCTGGGGAAATAATATCTTTAACTTCAGCTGTGCTAACTTAACAGAACATACCTCATAGAAAAAATTTCTTAAGAATTTAGGCACTATGTTGATTAATCAAGCTCTCTTTATCTCTTTGTCAAATTTTTTTCACCCACTGTGTCCCGAATACAACGCTGATTGAAATGCGATTCAGAGGACCACATTGCTTACGTGTTTCGTCATTCAAAGATCACTATTTTATAAAACCAGCAGAAATCAATTTTGCTGCTTAAAATTTAACTGCTTGATGAAGTTTGATAAAAATAATCTAACTCTCTTAATCATCAGTTCAGAATTTTCCCTGATATTGACCTATAACAGCATAACTTTAAAGGTGGATTGGAGCCACAGTTATTCCTCTATAAAAACATTCAGCATTCTCCATCGATGAAGTGTCCTCATATCCATACTTTTGTCAATTTAGTCAATTATACTAATTTTTTTGGTTGAATTAAATATTTACAAATACTCACGCAAACGATCAAACGACGGTGATTTTCAATAATTTCAGCTTGTATACTGCATTCGTGAGCTTCTGTTACACATGTTTTCCTTAAAAACTGTATATAAATCTTTTAAAACCTTTTAAATAGGAGAATAAGAAATAAAGTTGAGTAGTGATGTCTCACTTATAAGAATAATAACAATATCATTCATTGAAGGACAATTTCTGAAAGCTGTGTTCCCCTCATGACTGTACCTCGGCTATATTTAAACAGGACTATATTTAAACGAATAGAGTAATACGTAAAATAAAACTAATAACAGTAACAATAAAGTCCAATAACTGAAACAAAGTCAAACAAATCAATATGTAACAGTCTGTGACATTACAGTTCGCTGATTAAATCCATAGAGATTTCAGTGGCACAACACGATGGAAAATACTGTTGAAAATATTATAGATTACTAAACCAAATTAAAACACATAAATGACTGAATATAAATAACTAAATTTTGAAATTATTGAAGATAAATAAAATTTCAATTGAATGAATTAAAAAGTTAAAAATATCAGAAATTAAATTTCTTAACTTCAGGTAAAAGCTAAAAATGAAGGAAATAACGAGTAATAAAAACACGCTGTCCCAGTAATTATCAAATAATGCTATAATTATATTCCTTTTATATTTTGGATTCATTTGTTAGAATAATGTGTACGCACACACACAAATAAATAAATAAATAAATATATGTACACACACAGAAATATATATATATATATATATATATATATATATATATATATATATATATATATATATATATATATATATATATTTCTAAATTATTTTCAATTTCCTTTAAAATTGCCTGGGCGTTACTTGGGCGTAAACTACTTTCGTTTTCATTTTTCGTTTTATTGCGAGTGACCTAAAGATACTAGTAGGCAACTGATATACCGTCCCTTAACCCCAGTATCGCGGGCACCTAAAAAGTCATAACAAATTCTGAGATTCTTATACCCAGATAACTGGGTCGGACAACAAATCATGCGACAGGACCTCATGAAGATTATTTAAACTCGGACACGCATAAAGAGCGAGTTTTTTGCGTGGTTTTGTGGCCTGGTAAAATGCTGTAACTCACTGATACCATGTTCTTTACCAGCCAACTCCGGTGGCCCTTACACCAATGCTTTCGTCATGATCTATATGCATATAGTTAATTTGATAGATACCGACTGCGCAATCTTCTATGGCTCCATGTGTTTGGTTTCTCATCACTCAACGAGCGACTGCATCTCCAATACCCCCATTTACCGACTGCACCTCCAAGAGTTTTCCCAGCTATTCATTCAATTGTGATTGCGACCCGGCCGGCTTGCAAAAAGCGTCTTGACTTCGCCAATAGTGATATGACCGTGCTCCAAAACATCCCAACCACGGCACGTTGCACACACACACACACACGCACACACACACACACACACACGCACACACACACACACACACACGCACACACACACACACACACACACACACACACAAAGTAAAATAGGATTTTTTTATTCAGATATTATTGCAAGAAAAAAAATGTAAGAGTGCCCTTATACATTTTAATAGCATACATACATGCATTTGTATCATAAATGATGTGAAACATCGGATTTATATCTTTCTAAATATTTCCAAAACGAAGAACATTTTGGTTTAAAAATTCCTTCACCTCTCTTTGTAAAATGCTTTATAATTTGTTGAAAAAACGAAGGGCATCTTACCGGTTATACTAGTTTCTAATATCCGTAGTTATTGTTTAAATTTTGTGTTCAAAATAATTTTCAGTGGTGAACTGAAAATAAAAAAAAAAAACCTCACATTATTTATTTTCAACACATGGGAAAATAATATTTGCTTTTATTCTAATCTTGAAGCATTATCTGTGGAAGCTGGATCATTTATCAAACAGAGTATTTTATATTTATTTTTATGGATATTAAAAAAATAGGACATGTTTTTTCCTGGAATGAAAAGTATTTATTTTTCCCATGAACCAAAATATAACTTTTCCGAAGAACATAGACCGATCGTACCGCACTCCTGGCGTGAGACGTGGAAACCTTTTCAATATTCATGAAGCATTATATTAATTAAAAGTTTCCCTGCTGTTATTTAAATAATAAGAGAAACAAGGCCGAATTACTTGATCGCAAAGTAATAAAGAGTGCATGTATGGAATGAAAAAGAATACCATATTTTTTTTTTTTTTTGCAAATTTTGCTTACGCATATTTGTTATTATTGCTGAACATTTACGAAAATTAAATCCCTAAATAAATAGAATACAAAATTAAGGACGCCGTTTGTGCCAAACATGAAATTTTCCTAATAAGGGAAGACACTGTTCATTGTAAATATGGCAAAAACTATACTTGTTGTAACAAAAATTTTTTAAATCTCTTAACACAACTTTTTATGTTAATATAAATATATGCAAGTTTGTAATATTAAACATTTTTTTATGAAAATCCTAATAAATTAATATATATGTATGTGTAAATTAATAATATAATTAACTAGAGATAAAACCAAAAACCAAATTACAATATATAAATTTGTTAGCAAAAAAAAAATTAATATTATGCCATGACCCAAACGTTGCACTGTCTTATAAAGGAAGATAACTTTAAAAAAATTGCAACTGAGATGATCCAAAACATAAAGGAAAACTAAAGTCAGAAAAGAAACTTTATAAAATACGTTTAATGTTAACAAGTATTTATCAATAACGCTGTTTTCATATAAATTTACTCTTTTTAACATTGTAATTAACTTTTAAAAATAGGACATTATAAATTAAAATATTAATCAGGCTTATTTCCTATGTAAGAGATAACAGAAAAAATATTATGAGATATAAAATAATTTCAATGACAGCTTTCATGTTTAATAAGAACAATTCATTATAAAAGCATTGAAAAATACTGTTAAAATTAACTTAGGTAGTGATTTAAATAGGGCAAAAGTCTCAAATAACAAAATTAAAGGTGTTAAAAAATGGTAGACATGTATGTGTTATAAATGACATTTAAAGAAGAAACGCTAATTTTTCAACGAATAATGAATAAAATTAAAGAATTCTTGTCTTGACTCCAATACAACGGTGTCTTAGATAAATAATTAGTCTTAGATTATAATGGCACTGCTGTATTTCCCGAAAGCAAATTTTTTATTGTTGATATTCCTATAAATGAGGAAGTTATGCTATTTCTTAATAGTTTTTCTGCAAAAAAAATAAAGAGAACAAAATCCCCTGAAGTATTCAATTATACTGCAAAATTAGTATTAATAAATGAAATTGATTTTCTCTTAAATAGTGGTCTGCAAAATTAATTTTGTAAAACTAAAATACTCTCGACATTCTCAGAAGAAACTTTACTAACGTTTCTATATTTATAGTGATGTATAAGATTTAACTGAAAGGCAACGTTGCAGCTAATTTATGAAGAAAATACATATTTATTCGAGTAAATGTATGGAAACTGAAATGGATTCGGCTTCTCATTTCCAAATTCAAACACGATTCACAGTCTACTAGTTAAATGATAACAGAAACCCGGGAGGATAAATGAAGCTTAGATTTTACTCTCCATTTAACTCAAATAAGAATCTACTGAAGTTTGCCAAAATTTACCTGCTGTAGATTCCAATCTAAAAATATAGAAATAGCATGATGATTGTATAAAATTAACTATAATGCTTTTTTTCTCATTCGAAACTTAAATTTTTTAAAATATGTACGTAACAAAATTTCTTTCAGAAGAATAAGATAAGAATATTTAACCAATCGTTCTCAACAAACCATACAGGAGCGTCATATAATTATGGGTGATTTTTTTTTCTTGTAAATTGTCTTAAACAGGATTAGAATAAGTTTAAAAAGAGATATCAACAAAGGCATGTAGCCTTTAGCATTATTAAAAATCTAATATAATTGAAGGTGGATTAACTGGCGGGAAAGGAAATTTTATTTTCATAATATATATTTAAACCTTTATCTATTAAAATGGCCTAATGAAAAATAATAGAATGTTCTCGACCCAGGAACACACAATACGCATAAATTGGACTTGAAGCTATTCATATGTTCAATATGAGTCTAATGGGAAATGTAATACTAACTCATTTTCGCCAAAAAATTCCATTATTATAAAACAAATTATGCACTTTTAAGAATATGTTTATCCTCTGTTCATCTTAGTTGTCGAAATTCTCTCTTGGAAAATAAATGACAAAAGTCTAAAATATTTTTAATGCTGTTTTACCCTTTAATGGTATTTATTGCACAAAATGCAATTGTCTGACACCAAATTCACATATTATACAGCTGTAAAGAAAGAAAAAATCCCAGACAATGAGCGATTTTGAAGAAAAATTCTGAACGCTTTTAAAAAATATCAGCATTTTTGTTAATTTGGCAAAAAAACCGCTTACATATTTCGCTGTTGAATATTTAAAATAGTTTTCCAAGTAAACAAGTATTATGCTTATGATTTATTCTCAAACATAAAGAAGACTCAACTGTTCATATGTAATATAACGAGGACTATCGAATCCTACTTATATCGCACTTAGCTCTCATTCTTTGCTGCGTGTGTAATGGTTATATATACTGCTACTACTTTATTTTTCCTCCAGTTTTCCTGCTTTTATATAGTTGAATATATTCGGCACATTAATAAGCTTCTTTGATCCATATTACATATAAAGGCATTTACAGAATCACAGTTTTGCAATTAGATGTTCGTAAATACCTCTATTTTTATCAAGTGAATGAAAAAATGTTTTATTTGTATTATAAATATATAATCTCAAACATTTGGATTAAACTGCTTTTTGTTATCACATAGTAAGTTGCAGTAACGTGGCGAAAGAATGTTGTAACTATTAAAATTATGTTGCAGCTCTTTAAGTGTTACAATTTTAAAAGATTTATTTATTTACAAATGGTATGTTTTCGTAACTATATTCTTCCATTTATTTTTATCGGGGATCTATAAAATTTTTATCATTATTATACAAATCCAGTATTTTTTTCAATATGATAATAGAAGTTTACAAATTATGTTTATGGTATTTCATAGGTATTTACCGGCGATTTATTTTTTAATTCGGTTTAAAGTAAAAATATTATGTTTTTTTATCTTAAATTTTCTAAAAAAATATTTAAACAAGTTTAATTCTAAAAAAATTATAGTTTCTTGTTGTTTAACGCACAATCAGGATCTGCAATAAATTTCGACTAGTATCACACTATACATCGTGTTACAATTTAAAATCAAAAGTAAAAGCATAAATCAAGATACAGACATGATGCTGTTGTTTTTAATTGTTTCTAAAAGTAAGTGAATGATATATATATATATATATATATATATATATATATATATATATACATGTAATATATACTTTTTAGTAACCAAATAGTACAAGCTGTATACTCAGGTGTTTAAACTTCGAGGCTAATAACCCACCCACAGAAATATTACAGTCCTGTGTGAAAGCATTATTACTTTGAATACGAGTTCTTACTCACGAATTGTGATAGAAAAAAAACAAAATTTGCATATAATTAACTAAATATGTACGATTCCTGCAATTCTGGGCCTTATCAAATAATTATACCCCATCATATTACGATTACTTTATAATTAATAAAGCAGTTAGTATTACACATAATGCATTTCATATATTTAGATAATTTCTAAAAAATTGGGGAAATACAATATTAAATTTTTATAGTTTTGTAAATATGATTTAAAAAACAGTTTTGATTCCAAAAAATGTTAACTTTAAAAGTTAATGTTTGTAATAAAATTGTAATTAACTTTTGATATCGATAGTTTATTTAACTCCTATATACTTAAATACGATGATATAAGAAAAATGTAATTGGACAAAAGCAAACTACAATATTTCAAAATTTTTACGCTTAAATAATTATGAAGAATATCATTCAGTTATTTCCCGTTATTATAAGAGTCTTAAAGATTAATTATTTAACACTAAAACACGTCATTATAACACGTAGCTAAAAAAAGGAACATTTTCGTATGTTAATTTACATACTACACTTTGGGTCTCTTTGTTATATCTGTAAACTATAACAGAGAAACATTCTTTTATGTTTTCCAGGTGCACTTTAATTTAGGAAAATAAAACAAAATACCAAATGGCGTCGTAAAAGTTTCTTCTCCCATTTGCATCTTAAATGAATATTTATCCGCAACTTAAAACTGCATTGTGAGGTTTCTTTACTTTCATAAGTTAACATTGAAGGATGCTTCAGTTTTACCATATTTCTGAGCTACTCTGGAACTGGTGGCAATTAAACAGAAAGGTTTTTTTATTCTGTTGTTTCATAATTCATTGTTTTATGTAGCATAAATTTAAAGTTCTGTTTCAGAAATCAGTTTAATCATATTTCGTACTGTCTTTAATTACAACGTTTAAAACCGGGATATTATTAAATTTTCAGTGTTTTAGAGAGGAATAGTTAGATGTATACGGGCTAATCAATTAATTCATCTATGCTAAGAGTAATACGGCAATTAAAGGGAAAATCTTTAAAGCAGAAAATTTTAAAATACAAGTAGTTGTTTTATATATGCAGAAGGGGGAAATAAATTTGCAAGGAAAAAATATCAATCGGGTATTTTGTTTGTATGAAATATTATTCAATATCTTTTTGATATGTTTTTCCTAATTTTCGTTTAATTTTTTGAGACATTGCAACTAAATTAAGTCATTGAATTGAAGGTAGAGTTTTTATCGAAACATCACAGACAATTAACATAAACAATAGGGTGCATTTTTAAAACCAGTCAGTTAATATACCATACTGATATAGCACACCCTGTACACGATTATTTACACCCTGTGTATAATCTATAACAACATTTTTGCGGAAAATTAACTGTCATCAAAATCTAGGAGTACACTCTCATTTTCGAGGACTAAATAAAAATGGAAAATTAATGACTTAAAATTGAAGTCTTCAACATTTTAACTTATTGTTTATTATAATGATGATAAAATCATAGAACTTCAAAATCATAGGTGATATGCAATTTACATTTAAATAAAAAATTGATTTAAATAATAAAAATCTGAAAAGAAAACATTAAAACCTTGGAACTTCAGTATTTATATTAAATTAGGGTTAAACCAGCGAAAAAATTATATCACATTTAATCTCCTGCTTAATCATGGACCCTCCCATAAAACTGAATTGACAGATTTGAATTCCCAACGGAGTTCAATTTAGCACCCTTGGGGCAGTGTAATTCCCTTTCGGAGAAGCATTATCTTGAAAAATAGCAACGTAAGTATCACAAAAATTTATATTCAGGTCAACAGAAAATTTTGCCCTAGAGACTTAGTCAAAATCATGTACTGCTAAAAACATTTCTGTCTCATACCGTATAAAAAATTGAAACATAACATCTACGAAAAAAGGCCAAATGTTTAACTATCGATAAATGTCTAAAATTTCGATAGCTATGCAAATCAGGCTAGTGTTGAGTTTCTAACATCAAAAAAGATTTATTATCACTTATGATATTGCCATGAATACTTCTATATGTAACACCGAAGAAAAAGTCTCATATTTCATTTTATTTAAATGTCGTTTATGCTTACTTTATTATGGGTACAGAAATGCATTGAAATTAGTTTAACAGAAACATTTTATGTAAAAAAATTTCTCATTTCAGTTATTAAACACTGCTCTTAGGCCTTCTCGCATTACTTTGCAGCTTATACAGAGAATAAAACAAAATTACAAAAAAAATCAATATTTTACCGAGATTTAGTTGAATACCTATGCTCAGTACACAGAAAATTAAAAAATTAAAGCTCTTTTTTTTCTTACTCTTGGGGGTAGAAATAAATGTTGCACGTTCCTCCCAAATGCAATTTTCATGATAACTACAGAAAATATACTCTTCAAGTAATAGAAGGAAATCATATTGATGATTTATGATAGAGCTGTCTTAGTAAAACATATTATACAGCAGGTCTTTGTTAATCCATCATTTTAATATTTATAATTAAGAGGAAATTAAATAAATGGAAAAGAAATAATTTCTTTTCCATTTATTTAATTTACCTTTATATTTAATTTACCTTATTTAATTTACCCTATTATACCTTTTTATTCACTTCAATGAAGGTTAAAAAAATTTTAATTTGCTGGCATATTTAGAAACACATTCACACAATCGAATACCTATATTGCCTGCTTTTGGTGTGTTTCCGGCTGATCGGAATTAAAAATTTTCTGGAACTTCATATCGTAAAGTGTGGAGAGCATTAAAAAATTCTCTGAGGGCTATTAGCATAAAATTCTTTTCTCCGCCATAGATAGGGATGTTCTGGGTTCAATTTGTAATGTAAGTTTTCCATTTAAGGGGAAAAAATAAACAATAATTAATTGCTAATGTTTTTTGGAAAATACTGAGCCAGTGGGAACGTTTAACACAATATACCAGCAAATGAAATTAAGCATTTGGTTAAGACACAACCGTGATTATAAATGTATATAAGCAAATTAATTACTTTCAATAATTGTGTAATTTTTCGCTTTAATATATTTTTCTAAACTTCCGAAACTCAGAAAATATCCAAATTTATAATTTGTGCGTTTCATTGATCACCTTTTATTTTATATTTGAAATATTTTAATTTGCACTTACTGCTTTGCAATTTATCAATGCATAGCAAAAACTTCGGTCGAAATGTGAATTTCTAATGACTAGCGCAAGTGGAAATTTTTAAGTGTTGATAAAACTTTTTCTCATATGCTGTAGTTTTAAAGTAGCAAATGGTAGAATATTTGGAAGCATTATAGCTAAAAATTTATCATTTACTGCATTTGCTACTTTTTACGTTCACAATGACTTATCATCAACAATATACTCGCATTGCTTTCTCAGAGTGAAGACAGATTTTTTTTCAGATAATGTATTTTAAATTATTATTAATGATTAAGTTAAAAGTTTAGTTACAAGGGATTTAAATACGCGTTTTCGCAGTCGTTTCAAAGCTAATTGTCTTCTGATTTATTTCTCCTAATAGGCAAGGAAGGGCGATATTAAAAACTAAAAGGTAGGTTATTTATATAAATATATATATATATATATATATATATATATATATATATATATATATATATGTGTGTGTGTGTGTTCTCTCTTTTTTTATTATGATCCTAGATATTTTAGATAGCTGTATATAGCGAAACTTTGTATAACTATCCCTAATACACTTACATGCTTACACTAATGTAAATTCTTAGACAAGGTAATTGTTGCTAATACGTGTATTCTATGCTATCATTACCTTATTTCCATATTTTTCGACATAATATTTTAACCAAATTAGTGTTTGTGGCTTGTAGCTTCATTAGATCATGGTAGGAGCTTTAGTAGTTTGCAACTTTTCAAGCTATTTGGCGAGATTTTTGGGATGTTTCTAGCCAAAAATCTTGCCTAGTTGCCAAATTTAGTTTTGAATTTCGCAAAAAGTAAAATCTCTGGTGTATTCTAGAAGGTCGCACACAATATTATGTAATGTAGCTGTTAACAAATGATAAACAACTCTTGACAGATTCACTAATAATACAATTTTATTAAAAGTTATTTCCTCTTCATCCAAGAACTCTCCTTGACTCTCCCTATAGAAGGAAGCCCTGATCAGTAGATGTTAGTTAGCTGTTAGGTTTAGCTGTAGATAGTATTCGATAAGTCATAGTACGAGTTCTTTATTATGTTTGTTTCTTTTGCAGGGCCTGTATATCGCTGCATCGCGTAGTTATAATTAAGCTATTGGAGTATATTTATTTCTGCTATGTTATTTCTGATTTCTGACACCAAATTTGAATGAAATATTAAAAGAAATATATGCCAATGACGAAGGGAGTCATATTTTTGCATGGGATTTAAGAGAGATTTCGTAACAATAAGCAATATATATGTTTTATTAAAAGTTACTACCTTAATAAATTGATGAAGTAATTCTTGCTAGAAAATGAATGATTTGTACTCAAATTTTTGTTAGATAATTCAGTCTACGCTTTCAAATCACTAGCTGCAGGAACCGTCGGTGAATTATCAGCACGTGTATACTACACGGTCAGTTCGCATTACAGAATTTTCCCTTTTAGTATAAAGTTGGATCTAACCCTATATTTCACAAACTAATGGGCGAGGACTACACAAGATCTCGAAGCTATTGTACAGGGAAATCTTTCCGTGGTTCGAAAATAGAGTTGCTTCAAATTTGTAGGGAATGGTATTGAACTCGTGAAGACCATTAATTGTATACAATAAATTTTCGACTGTATTACGATGAAGACGCTTATGTCGTAGAAATGCTGATGCATTTAGTCATCCTTCTATACCCACGAGTAAACCATAACTGCCTCGTGCAATATGAAATTGTCAATTTAAAGCAGACTGTACTCTGAAGTGTAAACTTTGGACATAAATGGAGCGGATATATCACGATTAGAATGTAACGTTCAGCATGTTAACTGCACATATTATGGACCTAATGTCTCCCATTAAATCATTTGCATTCTTCCGGCAATATGTGACGAAAGAAATTAGATCGGTCTACTCTTGACAAGCGTTTTCGATTAAATCTAGTTCAAATAAGGCAATTACGATCCAATTACAGCCACAACTTCTATTTCCGCATTTTTTTTCTAAAAAAGAGACGGATTCTCGAGCGGTTGAAGAATTTAACGGATGGGGTTTTGTGAATAATGTAATAATTTTATGTCCGGATAGGTGCAGGTTCGTATTCGTGATCCTAAGTAATTAGTCGTTGCTCTCTGCCTGTTATCAACGCGACCTTTCTTAGCCGTTGTCCCATTCCTAGTTTATATAAGCACTTCTTGTAGGAGAAAAGCCTGATAAAGTGTCATTTGCTAAATAACTGGAAGAGGTAAATCTGAAATGAAATACAACATCGTGTTTGAAATGAGTAAAATTGTGGATTTTTCTATTTTCTAAACCTACCGGGTAGTAGAATATGATCTTTTAAAAGCCTTGGAACACCAGTCCCAAGACTGACGGCTGTAAACCTGCTGATCAGAGCTGTTTATCTTATACAAGCGGGTGCCCCTATAAACGTGGGATTAGTCTTCTAACAACATCTTACAAAAAAAAAGAAGAAACTTGTATTCATTAAGCTGACGCAGCAATAAATGTCAGTAGGGAACACTGAAACAAAATATTGCTCACAACAAAAATACAGAGAAACTTAAATTGTGAAGACAAATTTATTTTCTCATAATTCCCTTCAACCATATTCGAGACAAAGTTTCTACAGTGTGAAAATATCGGCTGCGAGTATATTGAATGAGAAGAGCAGAAGAAAAGAAGCGTGAAATTAATTACCTATTAAAAGCTCTCTAGGGAATGTAAGACTCAAAATGCTTACTATGGAAAATATTATTTGTCGCTCTAATCTTTTGACCCTTATTTTGAAGAAAGAACCCAAATTACTGGATTTTAAGACGAATTAGGTAAAAATACAAACAAAAGTAATTAATTCTACTTCGAATAGCAATGTGTGATAGAAAATTATTACTCTAGAATTCTTCATGAACAAATGTACGGAGCTCACAGTTTAATGGTGAAGTTTTGTATTCCTTTAAAGATAAGCACAGGAAATAACTGTCAAAAAAGGTTACGTAATTCGGGAGAAAATCAGTAATTATAAATAGATTGATGTTAAATATAATTCTACAGATTTGCCCATGCTGGCCCCTAAATAATACTGATGAGAATAAACTCTTAGTTTATGTGCTAAAGATTCTATGTATTTATGGTGCAGTACGAGAAATAACATCAGAATTCCTTATAACCATGAATTATACCTTAAATATAGGCAGCCAAATATAGCAAGGGTAATTAAATCTAATCGTGTCAGATGGCTGGGCCATGTTTATACATGTGAAGACACTAACCCTGGGAGAAAACTCACTTTTTATAAAATGGAAGGTACTAGAAGGAGAGGGAGACCATGTACTATATGAACTGATTATGTCGAGAGTGATTTTAAGATCATTGGAATGAACCGGGGTAGAATATTGGCGTCTGATCGGGCGGGATGGAGAAAAATGACTGGGAAAACACCACAGGCTGGCCTGTACCAGCCTGTGGTGCTGATGAAGAAGAAGAAGAAATTTACCTATCTATATACTAGTATTCTGGGAATATATATATATATATATATATATATATATATATATATATATATATATATATGTATATACACAGGGTGATTTTTATTAAACTGACAGTACTCAGAGCCATCTGTAGCACGATCTATCATCCAGAATTCCCCCAAAATTGAAGATAGAGGGATTAAAAGCGATATAGGAAAGAGTCTCCGTGAAAATAAAATTAGTTCCAAAAGTCGCTGATTGGGGAAGATATGGCACTGTAGTTGTTAGAGCACTCGAAAATTTGCTTAAACGCACGTAAAACATGAAAATGCAAATTCACGACTGCGTAATCTACAGAAGCTCTAGTATGTCGGGCTATAAAGATAAGGGGTGAATACCGAAAAAGTTCCAATAAACAGACAAATGAATGACAAAGAAATTTCACTACAACACCGCTTTATTCAGCAAATTCACTTCTCCCTCCTTCAATGTGACAATCGTCCTGATGGACGGCACATTGCATCCTGAACACTACGTTCTCAACGGCCAAGCGTAACATGTCACCAGGAATGATAATCACAAGCCGGGATATGTTGTCCCTTAGGGTCGCCAAGTTCGAGATTCCACCAAGATACACCTTGAACTTTAAAAAAACCCACAGAGAGAAGTCCCATAGGTTAGGTCCTGGGAGCGAGATGGTCATGCAAGTGGAAAAAGCCACTGAGGACCCATTCTTCTGTAAAGTGATGGCGCAACAGATTCCGCACCGATCTTTATAGCCCAAAATACTGGCGCTGCTTTCGACTACTTAGTCATGAATTTGCATTTTGATGTTTTACTTACGTCTTATGCAAATTCGAGTGCGCCAAAAACTACAGAGTCATATCTTCCCCTACCGGCGACTTTTGGAACTTTTTTCTCGGAAACTCTTTCCCATGTCGTCCTTAGTCCCTAGATCAATTTTGGTGGAATTCTGGCTGATATATCGCGCTACAGGTGGCCCTTATCAGTGTCAGTTTAATAAAAATTCCCCTATATATATATATGCATACATACAATTAGTGGAATTATATGTTTCCACAAGTTTATCTTTTACAAACAATCCTTTGTTTTTTTATAGTTTTCGTGCTGTTGATACTATGAGTACTGTATTATTTTCCAAACTACTGTTATCATATTTTTTTATAATTTGTTTCCTCTATTTTTTATATTAGTTTTAACATTTTTAAAATTTTCCTTTCATCGCAGGTTTCTGTTTTCATTTTATGGTAGTAATTCGTCTATATTCTTTTACAAGGAGCCTTGTAAAATCATTCACTACAATGAAGGAGCATTAGAGGTTAATTAATGTATCCAGAATTCATCATACGGGGGAATATGCAAGTAAATTATCAATGGTATAATTTATTTACATAATATTACATTCGCAGAAGTTATCCTTTCCCATAAGTGAAAACAATGAAAATAAAGTGTACCAGTGGCAAACATATCAAGATAAGCATACAGTAATTACAATAATGAATACCTTTATTGTGTCATATTTTAAACTTTAGTTGTATATATTTTCAATCTGAATCGCAATGGATATATAATAATATTAGTTTACTTGTTGTATTATTATAATTTGTCATTATAAAAAT
The DNA here is from genome assembly GCA_907164885.2 of Dolomedes plantarius. Lineage (NCBI taxonomy): Eukaryota > Metazoa > Arthropoda > Arachnida > Araneae > Dolomedidae > Dolomedes > Dolomedes plantarius. The sequence goes on from OU015501.1 coordinate 98,174,144, forward strand.
AAAAACATTACAAAACATTAGGTGGATTTTTCAACAAAGTTTGGATAATTATAAAAATTGTATTTATGTTTTATGCATAAGCATTTACTAATATCTTTAATATCACCATACTTGTGTTTTTTCCGATGAAAAAACAAATATAACAAAATTTATTTTCTGTTTAGAATACTTTAGATACTTAATCATTAAAAGTAATGTAAAACAAATGAATGTTTGATATAATATAGGAATGCAAGGAACAAAAGTTACCTTTTAATTACATACACTGAATATTTTAATCTATTCTTATGATTATATATAAAAAGATATGAATAAATTTTTGCATGTATGAGTTCGTATGTATATATATATATATATATATATATATATATATATATATATATATATATATATATATATATATATATATATATATATATATATATATATATATATATATATATATATATATATATATATATATATATATATATATATATATATATATATATATATATATATATATATATATATGCATATATATATATATATATATATATGTATTTTAAGGGTGTCTCAGAATTCGCGTAAAAATACACTATATAAAAATATGATGAAATATTCTAGCATATGAAAAAACAACAGTACTAATTCATTTATTTCATGCAATATGAAAGTAGTTAAGAGAGACTTTTTTTTTACTTACGAACATAAGGCACATAAATTAGTTAATCTCCCTGCAGAAGTTTTGCATGAATACGAAACAATTTTGCTAAACTGTTGCTTATTAAGTCACACGGGAAATTCATTATATGCTAAACCAAGCGTCTTTTTTTAAATGAATCTATTTCTTTCGTTAAGAAAAGAAAAATAAAGAAAAAGTCTGTGGAAAATGGGGAAAGTAAAATCAGTCGAAGGTAAGGGAAGGCTGTTTTCAGAGGGTACTAATGAAATTGCTTTCTACACTCAAAAGAATCGTACAATGTCAGCAAAATCGATCTCAGCTCGTATTCTTGTGAGATTCAAAGATATTTGAATACAGAAGCGTTTTTCAGAGCAACGATAGAAGTGGTTAGAGAAAAGACGAGCTGTGAAAAAAAAAAAAAGAAAAAAAAAAGAGGATTTCTTTTATCTTTTTTTTTTAACTCTAGCAATCGAAATTGAAAATCGACAAATTTAATATTCTTGCTAGAGTGCTTCAAATAATTTATGTCATAATGCGGTCTTCTTCCCCGTTGTCAAAAGCTAGGCTTTGAAGAATAATAGCGAAAAAAATTAGGTATTATCTTTAAAGTTCAAGAGAAAGTGCATATCATATATCTGTGAATATAAAATATAAATTTTTATAATGTTGTTTTGTTATTATTAAAACAAAAAATGACAAAATCATACACCGGGTCCTCCTACAGTATATTTTGTAACATATCGAATCCTAAAGTTGTTTCAAGCAAAACCTTTTTTTAAATAGAATTAAAATTAACAGTTAGAACTTTTTTATAAAATTAAAAGTAACAACCAATAATTCATTAAAAATACATCTTGCATTTTGAATGAGTTAAAATCATATACGCATATTAGCTACATAAAACATGAAAGAAATTAAGTCTTTTAAATCGAATTTGATATTTTCACCTAGACTATTTTTTGCACTATCAACGTACAAAACTTCTTGAACATTGCTATGAGACGAAATATTTTCTTCGTATATAAAGTTTTCTATTGAAAATGAACTGTATATTTTTAAACTATTTTATCAATTTATCAATCACTCCTGTGATATACACACTTTACTTCGATTCATTCATGACTTAAACTAATTTGGAACTCAAATTTAGACCTGACGCTAGCTATGAAAATATAACTGTACTATGTTAGTAAAAGTAATCGACCACATTTTAATTATATTGCCCTCTAAATAAACTCTTCTCCGATTAATCTGTACCCATATTTTAACGCATTTGGTTTTTATTTTATTCAGTAGCACAAATAGTATGCATTCTATAAGAAAATATCATAGAAAAAGAAAAGTAAATAAAAACATAAAGGGGTTCACTACACCTTAAATATTGTTATCCCCTAAAATGTAGATAAAGCAAATATATACAAAAATTATACATTCCCTAAGAAAATGTGATAGAAAAAGAAGAGTAAATAAAAACATAAAGGGGTTACTACACCTTAAATATTGTTATTACCTAAAATGTAGATAAAGCAAATATATTGATGGGGATTTCAAATACCTTAAAATATGCACATCGAAGTCATCGTATTCGTTCTTTTACTAAATGTAAGAAGAAACACCAAATTAGAAAACAAACGTGTACATCCAAGAGGAACTGGGATGATGGCTGATTAACAAATTATAATTTTGTAATATTATCCGTAGCTATGTTCAATTACATCTGGTATTGGCCATAATGACTTGGCGATATTTAATTAATTCCATTTCTTTATTTCAGCTCATTATATGTAGTTAATCCAAGAATCTTGGCTGAATTATAATCAAGCAAAAATTAAAAATAAATTGCAATTAATTGATTTCAATAATGAAGGATATTAAATAATAAAGGATACTATTGAGCTTCTATATCTTTTGAAAGAATTCTATAAGGCACTGTGAATATGAGGTATAGAAGCGTAGTTGAGCAGTTTATTGATTAATTTAATGATTTCACTTTCAGTGCCATATATCGGCAATAATGTGATGCCAATGAGACCGAGCGATTCCATATATAAAAATATAAATGGAACGAAGAGGTCTGGATTGTCTTTAACACGGGGGTATCAAATTTCTTTTTACAGAAATCCATGGGTCTTATGTAGTCTCAGGTCAGTATCAGAGGTATCTGATCGTTTTTCTTTTAAACAGAAATAATTGTCGACAAGATGTTGTAGCCTTTTGCCGATTGGTTATAGTTCCGTAGAACGCCTGTAATTAAGAGGGAGGTTATTATGATTTATTTTTCCCATACCATTTTTTAACTGCAATAATACAACGATAGAAACACATCCATTAGCTTTATTCATATCAAAATAATCCACGGCCTGAAACTGGGGAGAAAAACTTTCTGCTGAGATAAAGAATATTTTGGTGGCTACATAACTTTCGTTTTCTTATCACACATTTCTATGTATTTTGAAATAGTTGTTTCATCTCATGTGAAAATTAAACTAACAGTCAAGAAATTAAATATGTGTTCAACATTCTTTAGTAAATCTAAGATTGTATAAATTTCATATAATTTTTACTGTTTACTTACTGTGGAGAGTTAATTCCATAGGTACGTGAGATATTATTTCATTTAATTTTCTGTAATATTAAGTTTTTTCGGTATTCGGGAAGGAATAATTACATCATCCAAATGAAAAACCTTAAGCTAATAATTTAGTATAAATTACAGAGTTTGGCAGACTTTATGCAGCAAAAAAATTATTTTGCATATTCAACATTGTTTCCTTTCTTTTTATCATTCACCTGAAAACAGAAAGTCGCATTATTCAACTATAAGTGCATTTTGATTATGAATATCTCTTTTGCTTCGAAATCAAATGTAAGTATTTCTACATGTTATCTCTTCCATACATATTTGTTAAATATTTGAGGCGACATTCCTTATTTTCATGCTGGAAAAACTGACTTAAGATATTCTGGCTAGAAATGAATATCAATATATGATATATTCGCATTTGGTAACATGTCTGGCTGAAAATATCTGCTGAGATCTCAGTTAAATAATATATATATATATATATATATATATATATATATATATATATATATATATATATATATATATATATATATATATATATACAATATAAGTGGTACAAAAACATGTGAAAACACTAAAATCGTAAAAGCAGAATCGAAATACAGAAGTGCCTACGCGTACAGCAACACCCCCCCCTCTATTACAATACAGATACATATAGTTAAAATAAATAAAAATAATTATACTAATGGAGCGATGCACACAAATGGCCAGAGGGGGGTTGTGACCCCTCTTACCTGGTTGAACATATATATATATATATATATATACACACACATATATATATTATTTATTTATTCATTTAACGATATTATAAATTTGAAATAAAATCTTTCACTAATTAAAGCTTTTAAATAATATATTCAGCTTGTTATTAATGTTTACATGCAATTCTAAAGCATATAATAACTTTCATAAAGGAGCATTATCAATAAGTTCATAAAATGAAGAAAATTATACCAGGTTTGAATTGTTGCATAGGGCTAAAAAGGCTAAAAAAATGTAAGTTCCGTATGGGACTTTATTTCCTATTTAATAGTCTAATGAAAGAAAACAATAAACAGTTTATCTAAAACCTCAAAAATTCAAAGTGAAATAAATCTCAACAATCTGATAGTGGCCCAAGTAAAAAATTGCAAAATGCGGTATCTTGCAGAATTCATTTCCGTGTTTCCCTGTTTCTATGCCGATTCAGTTAGGCCCTTAAACGGAAAAGGGGGGGCAGTAGTTTCCTTTTCCATTTTCTTGTACTCGCTTTATTTCTACTTCTATTTCCTCCGCTTTTATATTTCACGAAGAATTTAATCTTTTTGAATTATTGTTCTTTGGAAATCGTATTATGGGGAAAGCGAAGAAATGATAGTTTGGGGGAAAAGCTCTTTAAAAATCCCTCACTTTTTTCACGTCTCCTGATTTCGATTCCCCTTTTTCCTTTTTTCTTTTTAAATGAGCGACACTGGAATAATGATAAATATCTAACCAAGAAAGGATTTGTTTTGTATACCCGAAAACAAAATATTATCATCAATGCGATTCAACTTCAAAATATTCATTTATGTTTACAGCTCAATAATATCTAATGGACATTTTCAAAATTCCCAGAACACCTATGTGTACGGAAAATTAAACGTTTTATATGAATAATATTCGAAGTCTTTAGTATTAAGTGTATTTTGCAGTCAAAGGGTGCATTATGGGATTTTATATTGTTCTGTGTTTTCGGGAATAACTGAATTCGAATTAGTTATTCGGAATTTATAAATTTAAGTGCCAGACATAACAAAAGAATGCTACAACAAGTTTATCCAAATACTGTATAGAATTTTTTTTTCCAAAGAGCCAGAATTGAGCAAGGTTTTGAAGAAATATAGGTCCATATGACTTTAACCATTCAGATTCTTCTTCTTAGCGTGTGCATAAGTAAAATGCTTGGAAATCATTTCTGATATTAATATACCAATATAATTAACCTTATAATATTCCAAAATATTATTACTTTAATTCACTTTTACCTAACATGTAGTGTTAATAAATGTTTTGTCCAATTTCGTTTCTAATTCATTCTTTTAGATCTATGATTCCTTATGTCAATAACATGGAAAGTTTTATAGTTTGTTTTGCAGTTCACATTTAAAAAAAACAATTTAAGTCTTTATTTCGGCAGAAATTTTTATTTTTTAGATTCATTGGGGGGGGAGACACAGCCTTAAAAGTTTGAAGTTTAATGAGTTTGCAATTTTTTTTTATTCTGAAGTTGAATGGTTCTTAATCTTATTACATAAATCTTTTGCCCAAATGTGCATATATAGCTTGGTTAAATGAATTTTTTAAAATAACCTCCTGCCCTGCCCCTTTTTTAAAAGAATATTAATATAGTTCCTCGTTAAGTAAAACTTTACAAAATTATAAAACCTGGAACTACAGTTTTTGTTGATTCCATTTATCTTTCAGAAAAAAGTATAATAGAGGGTATATTTAATGACACTCCAATTTGTGTTTCAACCATTCTCAGTAGTAACTGAGGATGGTGCAACTTTTTAAGTGGTTGTAAAGTAATTTCCCCAATCCTCAAGAACATTAAAATTATTATCGAACTATCTCTAGCGGATATCGTAAATTATTTCGACCGATCGGGGAAACTTAAATGGTAGAGTTTTACCAAGATGAGTTATTGTCAGTAAAGACTATAACCCCGCATCTATCGTAGAAAATTACTTAAATGCTTTATTCCTTTTTAATGCTTATCTGGAAGTCCGTTGGCAGCCATGGTAGGATCATCAAAATTGTTCAGTGACCATCACATGCTTATCCTACTCTTAACTCTTCATCATGCGAAAACTATCATTTGATGACCCTATTCATCCTTCATGAAGTCACTGTCATACTTCAATCATTTCCATACCCAAGGAAAAATTGGATATCCTTAAATGCTAGGAATTTGAAATCGACTAAAGAAGTTCATAAATGATAATATGGAATTATCTTCTCTGGAAATAAAATAGCTTAATAAAATATTCTTATTAATTAAAGCTTTTAAATGAAAAAAAAATCTGAAGTGATATGAAAAAAAAATATGAATATGAAAAAAAAATCTGAAGTTCTGTTGAATTTTATAAGAAAATCTTTCCTTTTTTCAAACCGAACTCACTAAAATGATAATAAATTTGTGATAAGAGTAATCTTCCGTTTTTTAAATGTAATAAATGCTGTTCATTTGTTGAGAAAATAGTAGAAATTATAAATTGAAAACTTGATTTTCATTTTACATCAGAAGCATGTATTACTAAATCCCCTTGAGTAAACGAATTGCCTATAATACATCAATACCTATATTTATATTCGACATGTTTTAAGTGGAGGAAAAATGCAACTAAAAGTCCATAATTGAAAACTTCTTGAACTGAAATACCTAATACAATCATCTGTTTTCACTGATATTCTAATATTCGAAAACTAATTTATTGATGCCTTTTGTTGATTTTAACGAGTAGTTAGCCTGCTCACAAGATAAAATTTAAACCGTATTTCGAAGTGATTATAAGGCAAGTTCACTACCGTTTGAAACAGAAATACTTTCCTGAAAAGTTATCGGGTAACCAACTCTGATATTACTCACCTAGAGCAACTCCGCTTAGCGATTACAAAATAATGTTTCAGGGCTTCATTGGCTTGTTTAATCTATTCAAAGCGTCATGTGGAATCATGCTTAACAAGTAAATCGTGGTTAATTAGTTCAGCGTCATTTATTACTTCTGTGTCTAGAACGCAACATCATTAAATTGAACGACTAGAGAAACTCTGCACAAAATGAGAGTAATTCCATGTATTATCACTAACAAATGTTTCAACAATTATTCTTATTTTGCATCACTCAATATTCACAATAACAAATTTTAAAGGAATATAACAAACGTATAACAAAAAGTAAAACAAATGTATAACATTAAGTGTATAACAAATTTTAAAGGAAAACGAATCTTATATTTTTCCATCAGAGTTTTCTACTATTGTCTAAGGAATATTTTAAAGCAATTATATGCTTAGTTATCGCATGGTAATTATTAATTTACTTATTCTTCCTTTAATACAATTACTAAAGCTAATTTTAAAAATGGCAAACACGATTATGTCATCTCTATTGAAATATATCACAATTACTATGATCTGGCATCGAACTGGACATGGTACTTAAATATTATCCTTTCGAAGCCAAAATAACAATATGGAAAATTAGTTCACTTAATGTGTGTAAAAAATGTCGTATATAAATAATAATGTCCATAAAAAATATTGATTTTGATAATACGTGATTGATATAGTTATTTTGATCATGCATGATTGATATAATTAGAATAAAGATAACTTTAATAGTGTATTTTGCGTAATAATTATAACAATGTTCTATAATTAATTCTGTAATAAGAATACTGTTATATCAGTTCCGCTTAAAGTTATATGGTTTAAAATTTAAATAAAAATTTAATTATTCCAACCTTCAACTCTTAATTCAAAAGTGGATGGGATTGGAGCCAATTCTAATTTTTTTTTTCTAAAAAAAGAGAACTATGCCGTTAGCGAGAAAGAAATAAAACCAACTATTACAGCAACACTAGAGAAGAACAAGACTTTGAAATCCGTTCTCTTTTCTTAGTTTAGGCAATCCAAGTTTTAAAAAAGGAAAACTTCATTAATGCCACTTTGGTCTCCGTTGAAAAAGTGCATTACGATCCTCCATACTCCTTGTCTGATAAGAAAAGTTAAGAAGAAACTTTAAGATAAAGTACGGAGTGAAAGCAATTTCTTGGTTAGAAAAGGAATCGCTGCTTTTCCACTGAACGATATCCTACTAATGTAATTGGCATCCAATTACGTTGAGCTTTCATTCAATTACTGTGTTTCTTTTAGGTTTTATATGAGATATTGCTCTTTGGAGTTTCATCAATGCGAGAATTTTTAATAGGCCAAAGCCCTGCGGCAAATTAACGGTGACGTTCTATTGTAAGTGACCACAGACTGCATTCTCCTTACATCTAAATTTAATCAGATCAAATAAACACAGAAATACTTTAAACTCGAGCTGAAAGGCAATTCTTTATTTCAGAATGAGAATATTTTATAACAAACGAAAGAGAGAAGAGCAGAAAGACTTAATCAAGGTCTGGAGGATACTCAATTTCTCAATAATTCAAATTTTTTTTTTCGCTGGTTGAACAAAGAACTTTACGTAACATACATTTTTTATCCGTTTAAAAGAATGTTTCAGTTTTCAATATTTTATTGTTTTATAGAAATTTATTTACTTAATAAGTATTATTATGTTTTGAAGAGTTCGTGAATTTGAAGAACATTACAGATAAATGAAAATTATAGTTAAAGTTTCAGATAGGAACAACTTCAAAATATGAAACTGAATAATAAAATTGTGTGTATTTTTGTGAATGAAATGATGTGTAGATTTTAAAAAAAATAACGTTTTTAAATTTATGTAACATAATTTAAACTCAAAAATTAACAATTTAAAACATCAAGTAATATAAAGAATAATCAACACAAATTCCTTAAATAATTCAATATCTTCAGTGATATTAGTAAATTTTGTCATAACAGACATGCGAAAGATGAGATGTTATGATCAGCGAATAAAAATTTGACATATACGACGCATATGTGAGAAATCCATTTCTAAAATCCTGTAAAATCTGTCGAATATGCTGAAATCATATTTTTGTGCAGCAAGGAATTCAGGAAAAATAGCATTTCATATTCGCAAATTTTTCTTTAAACTTATGCGTGAATAGAATCTTGCTATATAACAGAAAGAAATCTTCTACATTTATCAAGCTTAGTCACTACCATTAAATATCACATTTATGCATGTTTAAAAAGCAAAATTTTTGTTAATCTATGTACATTAACAAATTAAAACTGTGAGGAAGTTTGCAATATATTTTTATACGTGTGTGCTTGTCAGAATACTGTAATTATGACAAAATAAATTCAGGCATATATTTTATTTATGTAACAAATTAAACTCTGCAACTAAATATCATAATTTTTTCACTTTTCAAAAAGCCAATTTTGTGATTTAAAATAACATAGATATTCATATTTATTATAAAAGATATAATAATTCAATTTCCATACACATGACAAGTCTGAATTTTTTCTGTTAAATCCCATGCATTCGTTTTAAATTCATTATTTTGAAACATGATTCATGTAATACATTAACATTAGAGAAATGCATCTGTTGATTTCTACAATGCTGAGCTGGAAGGCATACTCTTATTAATTTAGATAATCCTTAGTCTGAAAAGACGGCACGTGATAATACACTTCAATAACTGGCATTTATTGGCGTCAATACAAGTATTTCACACTTTTGCAAACTTAATACATAAATGCAGAAAAGGGAAGTCAATATGGTCTTAAGAGCAGTAAGTATTTGATTTATTATGTAATGGATAGGAAGTTTAGCTTCATACCTGAATATATGATTAGTTAGCATGAACACATATGAGTTATAATTAGGTAACGATAATTTAAAATATTTATGTTTTACAATAATCGACACGCTACACACCTCTTGCTGCAGTGAACTCTCCTGCTATCTTCATGTGAAACACACTTATGATTAGGTTTTGTGTTTATACTCAGAGTATAAAAAGTGTTATTTAATACACAGTTTATGATTCTCATGAAATACTTAACTTAAGAATAATAGATTTTGGGTGGTCTATTATTAAATGGTCAAAAGAAAGATTGAAGAGACTGTAAATCTTTAGAAATATTTTACCTGCCTATAGGAGAAATACCAAGCTGAAGTTCTTGGGTCATTTCTAATATTTCTGTGGCTGTACATTCTTTCATTTTTAAAGAGGATTGTAATCGTGCATACTGTGTAGACAAACGAACGTAGACTCACTTTAACATAAAAGTTTTTAGTAGTATTATATTATACTCTTCTTTTACTAATAAGTTTTGAGTTGAGTTTACTTTTCTTTTAAAATTGTTTTGGCACATACTTTTCACAAACCTTGCACTTCTCACTGCCGGAAGAGGAGATGAAGATATAGACCGTATGTAAATTGTCAAATGTAACTTAGTTACACAAACCGTTACTCGAGAATCATATTATGTTTTTTCTTATGCCACGTTAAAGAAGCTAATATATTGGACCACCCAAGAGATCCATCAATCTAAACTGAATCTTATGCCTTTCGGCCTTTCACCAGTATCTCCAGGTAGGTAGACAGCGGTACTTTCAAGAGCGATGGAACGGTAAGTCCAATGGGGTCACATGCATGTCTAGGTATACGGTATGTTTCCAGGGGATAGATTATATGAAACTAGAACATAGAGTGATACTTTCCAAAATTAACATTAGTAATACCAGTGATGTGATCTTCGGGTGAATGTTACATGAAGTCAAAGTGCATCAAAATAAATTTTTTTATCTTTTATTCGTACATTTAAGTCCAGTAATATGTGTTTTCTTCTAATAACTTAAAAGTTCGGATTTCTTGCACTTGCAGTTTACGGACTGCAAGTTAGCGTATTCATTAGATTTAAGAAATACGTAGTTGTTTCTTTGAGAATTTCATTGAATGAATGTGGCGATGCTTCCGTGTTGGACAAATCTGAATAACAGTGAAACAACCAGAAACATCCTACAAAGTTGTCTTGCTATCATTCGATCCTCACCCCCCCGCTTATAAATCATAATAAATTGCAATCAATATATATATATATATATATATATATATATATATATATAAATATATACAGAGAGAGAGAGATACAAAACTACTTCAAAAAAGTACAAAAAGAATTATATACCCTTATTTTATGGAGGCTCCAGACATGTGTTTATGAGATTAGCTGTTTAAGGAAATTCCAGTTACAAGGGCTTCAACGTAACTGATTTCTTGATTTTCCCGTTAGGGACTGATTGTTTCAAAAACAAGAAATTTTCTGAGAGCACAATAGATTTTAAACATTTTTCAATTCATTTATATTGTTTAGAAATATGCATTATTTTTGCTCATAAGCATGTGTAACGGTAATGCCAGAGCTCTTGTAGGATGTAAAAGAAAATAATCCTCTATTTATGTGATACAATTTCTATTATTATTTGTTTCTAACTTTTCTAAATATTTATACAGAATCCAAAGCAGTGATATAATAACAACTTTGCGTCAGATGATATGAGTTATTATTTTAAATATATCTTAAAATACGGATTTGAAACGCATTTTAAAAATTTCAAATGCATGAGAAGATACTGGTTTAAAAAAGCAAAAGGAATTCCTTATTGACATGTGCCAGCTGTTGCCAGTATGTTCTTTAAAGCTCTTAAACTTCTCACAATTTAAAAAAATATTGGACCATACAGGGTTTGGAGAATTTTTTGTTGTTGTTAGTTTTGAAGCAATATTGAATTTGAAAGCGCGCCAAAATCGGTAAACCACAATTTTTCCATTTTTCATTCTCTAGCTTGCTGAATCCATTCGAGATTTTCTTATATATGTAGGGATATATTACAAAATTCAATAAAGAGTCAGTTTCTATGCGTGTCTATGAGGAAAAGTAACACTAATGCTTTGCCTAGGTTTAGTGGGCATGACTTTTAGAGGAAGTAAATAATGGTCTTGAAAGGCAAACGTCTTTAGCTCATATCTAAAAATTTTATATTTTCAAAAATATATATAATTTTACTCTGCAGGAATATATTTTACATTCATTGATTTTTAGTGAGTAAACAAGTAATGTTTGCCTGTTGTATAGAAAAGAAAGTTTAATTGGATAGATATTAAAATAAAAAAAAAATTAATTTGACTTTTAAAATATACTTTGTTTTTATTATCTTTCATAAATATTAAGACAATGTAACCAACATTTCAGCATAAAGTTAAATTAACTACGATCATTAAAGAAATAAGAAAGGTCGTATTCTGTACTTATTGATTATTTATGTGCAATAAAATTAAGGAATTCCCCCTTAGGACTTTTAAAGAACTCATAATTTATATTTATCAAATTAAAAGCAGCAATTATGTTTCCAGTTTTATTATACCTAAATGATATTCATTTTTTTCCCTCACGCATATTCTAAAGAGAAATTTATAATTTTGTGTTTTTATTTGTAGAAATTCTTTAATAAAATCTTTTCCCCCAATGTAATTTTTTTTTGGTTACAAAAATACGTTACTGTGTTTGTAGGGATGTATTCTGTTCTGGTTAAATTAGGTTTCTTTATCTTTCTTTTCTGAATATAAGTTGCATTGAAAACAAAAAAAAATTTGTTTCCGGATAAGAGTAAACATAGAAATGAAGAAATTTTCTGTAATAAGACAACATACTGTAGGGTGTCCCTTTGAATTTATATTACATATTTACAACTTGTTTTAGATAACCAAATACATAATTTATGGTGTAATGAGTATGGATACTTCACGTTGATAATTAATGAACTGTCCTTCGGACATATAAGTGATATTTACATAAATTTGAATATTACATTAAATAATGCAGATGGAAATAAATCACGTATCTAGACATATATTTTTCAATAGAAGATATTCCGAGTGAAAAAAGATTATATTTATCTACTTTTAGTTGTACAGTTAAAAATGTGTTTGTTAGCATGTTTGTAAATGAAAAGTATCTTAATTAGTACTGATACCAGAGAAAAATTACGTGAAATTAAATTAATCTAATCTATACTGTTTTGAACACAATTAAAATGTTATAGTATTTTATATAAGCATGGAATTTATTTTTAAAATATATTCAATTAAGTATATTCGTAATTTTCTTTCAAAAACAGGTGATCAGTCAGTTTTAATCAAATATCTGAATCGAATGCATTTCATACTTTTAATTTAAACAAAAATATTGTTTGTGATTTTATTGAAGCAGGCAAAAAACACTTATTTATGTCGATATAAATAAAACAGTTTAATCAACTTATATGGTCCAGTAATGCGCACCTAATTTTGTATTGTTATCCAAGCCTTTAATTAAAGAACATATCTTTGAGCTTATCAGAATAAATCAGTCATATTTATAAAACATTAAAATTTGCATGAAACCCATTTCCAAAAGTAAAATTAAACATATAAAGGAAAAATCAACATATTTGTTTTCTCTTACATCTACGAGAAATACGTTCTCAGTTTCATTCATTTCTTTCTTTGATTAAAAATTGAGTTTTCCGTAACAGGTTTCGGTATTAAATCATTATTTATATTCATATTTAAAAATACATGTTATCAGATCTATTTTTTGTAAACATCTGACAGAATTAATAAGTGTATAGGAAAAATAATTTTAGAATAATTCGTAACATGTTCAAAAGATTCTTTGAAACGTTTTGCAGAAAAAACCCTCTTTGAACATTTAACCAAAAAACATAATGTTATTTTCCTTATATTTTTGTTAAACCTTTCAATCACCTACATATTAAGTAGTTCTATATGAAGTCTTCATTCGATACATTTTTATGATTTACTAACTATATCTCTAAGTGCTCTATATATTTTTAAATACTTTAAATATTGCAGTTAATGTTTGTAATAATAGTTAGGAGTAACCTATAGTATTTTTAATGTTACATTATTTTGTTTTCAACTTTTTAAAAAGAATTTACAGTAAAATGTTTCCCCATTGCGTTTTTTCTTTTAAACATTACTTTTGAAATTTCTTAGTTCGCATAATTCTAGCAAAAATTGCTATTAAATTAATGATATAAGAAAGTTCCTTTTATCTATGAAAAGGTTTAAAAGGTTTACTCTGCTTCACCGGTAATGTTTGTGTTTAAAATATTTCAGTTTATATTTGCAATAATATTTCTGGGTAATCTATCGTATTTTTTTTAAGTTAAATGATTTTGTTTTCAACTTTTATAAAGAATTTATAGTAAAGTTTTTTCCTATTACATTTTTTCCTTTTAAACATTACTTTTGAAATTTCTTAGTTAGCATAATTCTCGCAAAAATTGCTATTAAATTAATGGTATATGAACTTCATTTTATCCATGAAAATGTTTAAAAAGTTTACTCTGCTTCACCGGTAATGTTTGAGTTTAAAATATTTCAGTTTATATTTGCAATAATATTTATGGGTAATCTATGGTATTTTTTTAAGTTAAATAATTTTGTTTTCAACTTTTTAAAAATAATTTACAGTAAAGTGTTTCCCCATTGCGTTTTATTTTCTCTTAAACATGACTTTTGAAATTTCTTAGCATAATTCTCTTAAAAAAATTACAATTAAACTATTGACATAAGAACGTTCATTTTATCTTTAAAATTGTTCAAAAGGAAAACTGCGTTACACCGGTAATATTTGTGTTTAAAATTCATGCCCAATTCTCCTCCCTTGAAGAAAAGAATTAAAAAAAATATTCAATGATTTAACACGAAGTAGAATATTAAAGTAAGTTTTATTAAAGTAAGGAAAACCTTTTACCATGCTTAAGCAGCATCATTTCGTTTAGAAAAGCCAAATAAGGAAGGAAGTTCCCCCTTTCTTCAAGGTTTTCCTGCCGTTGCTGAGTTCAATTTAATTTGCAAGAGTTCAAGCAGGATCAAAGCCCGGAGTCACCGGCAATTAACAAACCTCGTCACTGGAAAGTTTGACCTGTTTTTAATTAACGCAGAAACCATTTTCAAAGTAGTACGCTGTACTTTTCCGGGACCTCAGGCTGTGGCAAATTGTCGCAAAGAAAATCAGAGTTTTGTTTTTCTTTCGATTAAAGACTTAAACAAACAGTGTGGCGTTATTCTCTATACACATTTTGATTTATGTCTGCTTAGAAACTCGTCTGTTTCAATTAGGTAAATAAGTTGACATGTTGACTGAAACGTAGCTGCTACGCCTTATTAGCTAAATTAAATCAACTCGATATAAAAGTGAAAAAATTCTGGGAAGGTCGAGCTTTAATTAAATTTCTCAATAAACAGCAAAACAAGGAAAATTTTCTCTGTCGGTATTCTGTTCCTTAATGTCGCGGCCATTTTAATAGCTCATCTCGCTTTGCCAAAGGCGCCAGCCACTGTTTCTCATAAACTGAACGTTAAAATCATATTTTTCGCTGAAACGAACCTTTTCTGTATAATTAAATAAAATTCCAGTTTGCTAACTGGCTGTAAAAGCGTTAATGTAATCAGGGAGGGGTTCATTCCAGCCCTTGGGGCTTTGAGAGTTTTTGTTCATTTTTTTATATCCAAATAAAATTTCTTTCCCCACTGTTTTATCGTGGAATATTCGCAGTAATTTTCTCTCCTCAAAAAATTTCTATGAAACAGTCATTCAAGAACTGATTTTAGTCAATACTTAAGACTCCATAATGTTTAACCGTTTATGGGACACAATTTATTTAAGCATTTCAACACAATAAAACATCAATTTAATTCGCATTCCTTTACTAATTGCAGAATCTGCTTATTTATTTCAAGATGTTTCATTTTTAACAGAAATTGTGCTTTCAATTCAGTTTTTATAATCGGTAAGTAAAAGTCTTAATTGGAATTCTACAGTTTGAAGAATATTTTTCAATTTATTTTTCCTCAAAATTACTAAATAAATGAGTTCGTAAAGCTTGGAAAATATTTATACCTTGAAAAATAGTGTATGTTCTTACTTTACAACGCAATATTTTAAAAAGGATATTTAAAGCTTGTCTTTTATGATTCACATAGATTTGTTTTAAGTATTTATGCATCAATGTGTATGCATATAATAGTTTTGTATGAGGGTATTCTAAGAAAAATTAATTTAATTTTTATAATTAATACAACTATAATTTAAATTAAATAAAGAATCATTACTAAAACAAATTTAACTGATATATACATACATTATAAAATATGTTTTTCCAAGATAATTAAAAGTATATTTTGTTGAAACAAAGTATATTTAATACATAAGGAAATGGGAACTTTCATGCTACAATAAGTATGTACATGTAAGTACATGTTTTCAAGCAGCCCTTGCCTTGAAAAATTTATAACTTGTGAAAATAATAATAAGGTAAAAAAATATTCTATTCATAATTATTTTTTACAAAGATGTGTAAGAATTTCTCAATTAAATTTATAAATACGATTTTCAAAATCTTTAAACATTATAATTTTTAAAATAAATAACACATTCAAATAATTATATGATTAAACTGAAATAGTAACCGTTGTTGTATTCATTGATAAGTAAACCTCAAAAATCAAAGTCACGAAGAAAGGAATTTAACGGATTTATCTCATTTTGTACTTAAAAGCATTGTTGAATTTAAAATCAAGTAGTTTATGAATTAAAAACACACTTATATTTACTTATTCTATTTTATGTACAACTCTTATTTTTATAAAATAAGTATGAAGGCGTAAAATTATATATCATAATTGAGACAACTCTTGTTCTTACTTAAAATTCATCAGAAATTGAAGTGTATGTATGTGATAGGAAGATATAATTAACTAATATATACAGGCATATTTTTAGTTTTATTGCAAGCGATCCCTTCCAAAAAATATTTTTCTGCAAAAAAAGCATGTAAAGATCCACCTGATATGCTACTTTCTGCAGAAAATAGCATGTGAGGTGGATTCTAGCTGAGTTTTCATTATTATAAGGAAATTTACTCACTCTCAGATATTGATACATAATTTTAATTTTTCATAAGTCCTATCAATTTATCTAATGCATTCTTCGTAGGTATCTATAATAAGTAACCTAAACAGAAGACATTTCAATCTGCCTTTAGTATTTCGACACATTTGTATATAAATGTAAAATTCGACAATTCAAAAGGAGAAATGAAAAAAGAGGATTCCCTTTTCTGTCTAATGCGATAAAATCCTCTCTTTCGTATTCACAAATGAATCTATTTCCGGATCAAGCTTCAAATTTCCTCTTTTAAAACCTCCCATCCTCTACTATTACCAGAAAACTCAGTCTGTGACTTCACAATAGAAGCAATTTCGGAATTCTTATGACTCTTTTGGGAGTGAATTTTTATTTTGGCCAACTTACCCATTGAACATACTATCATTTGGAATAGAATATTTCTTTTTTTATCATTATGAGAATATGATCTACCGTAACATTCTGAGAAACTGCTTGCCTGAAAGAAATACCGCACAATTTTCGTTGACTTTGATCCTTTTGAAAGTAATAAAGATGACACAATGTAATATTCAATTTTAATACAGCTTTGTGAAAAAGTGTTTTTAACATTTTATGAATCGGAAATTCCCGTTTATGTGTTTTGTATTAAAATTTCTTTCGAAATAACTTTTAATTATGTTTTTTGTGCGTATTTTCACGGTCCATTTATCTTCCTTTATAAATACTGTGACTCTAAGTGCGAATGAGAAATACTCATAAAGCAGTTCAGTATACAATAGGCAAAATAAATGCATTAGGAAAAAAATGATTTCAGTTATAAAAAATCAAAAGTTTGTATTTTTCTTTCATTTGTTTAGTTCTTTAAAGTGCTTTTAAAGCATCTTTCATTTCTCTAAATTTTATCTAACTGCTTCCATTATATAAAGTTCCAAGTATATTTTTCCTCTAACTAAAATGAGAAGAAAATTTTCCTCCAAGTGAAAATCTTCCACCTCATTAAAAATTTATTTCTGTAGTTTAAAATAATATCAAAGTATGCAGAATGGGTATAGTCCCCTTTTCAAAGACTTCAAACTAAGGTCCAATGTTTTTTCAAAGAATTGTCGCAAATCATCGGATCCCCAAAAGGGACACAAAACAACATTATTACCCTTGGGTTTTCCCTGTGGCTTTCAAGCCAACAAAATGTTGTTTCTTTTTTAAATCTTCTCGTATTTTTAATACATTCTTTTAGTAAGTTATTTTTCAAAAAAGTATTAAGAAAAATGTCTTACCTCTTTTACAGATATTTATTTTTTTTCCCAGTGTTTCCTTTTTTCCTGTATTTACAGTTGATTCCATCTCGTCTCTATAAAATTCTTTCACATTTTACAACATTAATTTTGCACATTTTTAAAATTTTATCCTTAAAAATCTTATGAATTCGAATTTGTTAGCAACGAAATTTAACTATATTAGTATTGGTTTGAGTGAGAGAAATTGTAAATTATTTATATATATATATATATATATATATATATATATATATATATATATATATATATATATATATATATACATATATATATATATATATATATATATATATATATATATATATATATATATATATATATATATATATATATGTAATATATCCATTACATTCTTCCTTAAAATGCAACCTGAAAAGGAAAACCAGCTTATATTTACATGGCTGGAGCTAGACTCAGACTGAAAGGAATTAAAATTTTGAAGCAGTCGGGTCGAATCGTTTTATTGCAGCGATAAAAAAGTACGTCCATCCATGTCTGATGCTCGGAAGTGAAGATACCACATTTCAACATTACGCGCTAGAAGCGAGGTACATGTGAATGTTATTTTGATGTGTCAACAAATTTGGGGGCTTGCGATGTGAACCCACGCCTTTCTCCAGACGTATACACGTGTAGATATGCAAGGCATGCACTTAATGGGAAGTTTTGTGACTATGTGTTTTTAAGCGATAAAGTAATGTTACTAGGGATTGGATTTAGGAAAGTGAATTTAAATGATAGAATGGAGGGCATAATATTTAATTTATTACAAATCCCCCATCGAAAAAGGGAAAATTGTCACGTAGAAAGGTGACATTTTCACAACACAATACAAAAAAACCTCTTATATAATAAAAATGCGTACAATTACAATGCAACATAATCAAAATTAATTACATGTCTCTGAATGCAACATTGATGGAAAGAAGTCACGACAAACAGCAAGGTGGGTGAGAATTAGAACACATCAAAGTTACAGAGTCAAGAGCTTTGTCCATAATCCATCATAAATTAACTCCACCGAATCAAAACCAAAGTTAAATCTTTGAATCTTTACTATAAAACTAAGCTCACTCTTATGACCTCGTTGCACCATCACACAAAATATATGAAATTAAAGATAATATACAATGAAATATTTAATGAACATTCAAAATATATGGAATCAATATAATATGCAATAAATTTTATAATTATTAATACAATGTGCAATGAAATTCAAATAACTGAAATATTGGTCAATATAATCTAAATAACTTTTTAACAAATCAAAGTTCTTCATTCAATAATGAGTCCTAAAATAACGTATAATTCTTGGAGTCCTTAAATTCAGTTGAAATTCAAGTCGTTTATCATGGTTTATCAAATAAGTCCTTATTGTATGTGGTTTATATTCAATGTATCCATTTTACACATGTTTTCAAAACTTCATGGTTTACATCAATTATACATCGATCTCCATTTTTCATATTCCTAATCTCGAATACTCACATAAATTTTAAAATAATTCACAACGCATAATTCATAAGATATTTCAATAAGTTCAAGACAAATTACCTTAGACAATATTATTACAAAATTGATTTGTTATATTAATCTGAAAGTTTCACTTCAATTAGAACATAGAATTTAGATACCTGTCAAATTTTTTAACAATATATAAGATCATAAATTAAACAACTCAAAACAACTTGTTATAAATGCTTAATTAAGTAAATGGGCATCATTTTCCTATTAGGTAATTTTCAAAACATTATGTGCTTTAACATCGTCACTACTTTCAATTCAAAATATTCAAATTCTAAAATCATTGGTACCAATCATAACATAAGTGACAAACCTGGGGGGGGGGGGAATGGGCTATCCTCTGTGATGTCTAACGTGAAAGATTGTCAGTGATCACGAGGGTGCTGTGATGCAAAGACAGCAAGAGGCTCATCCCTCTGCGGGAGGAACTACCCCTTGTGCTAGCAAAAGGGTTCTCCGGTGTCAACAAAAATAATAACTCAGATCATAAACATACTTTACAAAATTAGGGGTAACCTGTGACATGTCATGTTAGCCCTAACATTGACAAAATTTTTCTTTAACTTAGCACATCCACATTTTCTTTTTAATAGATATTCTTTTAAAATGATTCAGATGGTAATTTGTGGAAGGCAAACTAGCATCAAAAGTTATCTAAATAAATATAATTAACTATGAAATTTAGGTAGGTATCTAAATCCATCAAAGTTAGGTTATCTTCATCATGCGTTAACAAAAATCTTCATTAGGTTAGCAAAATATCGTAAGATTATCGGAGTCATAGTCAGGTAGTTATTTGAGTCACAGTTGGGTTGTCTTAATCATCACAGATAGGTTTTTTTTTATTTTTTCTAACACTATTAATTCATTTTTACTTAGGATATTGGGCGTTTTGGGGTTTACTGTTATTAAGATAAGAAATTTACTTTTTCTAGTTGCTAGTTGAAAATTATCTGCAGGGTTGAAAGGTCTTAATCTGGTACAGTGTACAATTTCCGAAGTTTTCTTAGTAAGGGAATTGGGTCTGTTAATTTCAAAATTTACTCTAGAAATTTGTTTCAAAATTTTATATGGACCAGAATAAGGGGGAGTAAGTTTAGGAGTATTTGGGTAACGAAACTCTTCGTACATCACTATATCACCTACCTTAAATTTAGATTCCTCAAAATGAGTGTCATATCTTTCTTTATTTTCTTCAGGATTTCTTATAGTTCTCCGTTTAGCAATCTGTCTATACTTCTTGTTTAATTGACATACTTCACAATGTTCCACATAGTTACCTACATTTTTAGTTATTCCAATCCAATAATATTGAGGGGATATCAGATTTAACATTGACGAAACTCCTAAATGTTCATAATTAACATGAGCTTTTTCTAATAATTTTAATCGTCAAGAGAAGGGCACAACAATTTTCATTAAACCTTGTTTTTTAATTGTCCATACATTATTTATATTTTTTAACTTCTTACCGTTTACATTATCTAAATTTTGATGATGCTCGATTTCTTGCAATGTCAACAATGGGTCACGTTCACGTAAAGTTACATGGTGAGAAATTGGGTCTCTAGTTAACATATCGGCTTCATAACTTGTAGAAACTTTTTTATATTTAATGTCAAAATCGTACATGGAAAGTTTAAGTGACCATCGGAATAATCGTCCAGTTGGGTGTTTAATACTTTTATACCAAACAAGTGCAACATGATCCGTATGTACAGTAAAATGTGTCCCATGTAAATAACAATAATATTTATCAACAGCATCAATAATTGACAAGCATTTCAACTCGGTAATGGCATAATTCTGTTCATAAGTTCTAAGTTTTCGAGAATGATAGGCTATGGGATGCAAACTTACATGAGGGTGTTATTGTTTTAAGATTGCGCTTACCGCTTGTCCAGACGCATCCTCGAAAATATGGCGTGGGTAATTTGGGTTATAAATAGTCAAAGCAGGTTTAGAAATTAGGGCGTCTTTTAAATCCTGAAAAGCTTTTTTGCAATCATCTGTCCATTCAAATTTTGCGTCTTTCTTCAATAATTTATTCAATGGTACTCGTAATTTAGCATAGTTGGGAATGAATTTATTATAAACATTTACGCTGCCTAAAAATCTTTGCAAGTCTTTAACATTCCTGGGACGTTGAAGTTTCTTAATAATTTCTATATTGGCGTTACTCCGGTGATAACATCCCTTTTCCACTTCATATCCCAAAAACTTTATTTTTGTTTTGGCAAATTTCATTTTGAAAATTTCAATTTTATATTTTCTATTTCACAAATCGAGAAAATAGTTTTTAAATGCTCTAAGTGTTCTTCGAAAGTGTCTGAAAATATAATTATATCGTCAAAATAGGTGAGCGCAAATTCAATTTGGTATTTATTTAAAATTTGTCCGAGTGTTCTTTGGAATATGGCAGGAGCGTTTTTCAAGCCAAAACGCTGTCTTTTCCATTCATATAAGCCAAAGTTTGAGGTGAAAGCTAATTTTTCTGTATCTTTTTCATTTAATTTAATATGCCAGGAGCCACACGCGATATCAAGGGTAGAAAAAATCTTAGCATTGGTTAGTTGATCTAAAACTGCGTCGATTCGGGGAATTGGTTCAGAGTCTGTTTTTGTAATACTATTTAGTTTTCGGTAATCGATGCACATTCTGAATTTTGAATTTTCAACTTTCTTGTAAGCCAAAGTAATTGGGGAAGAATAGGGTGAATGAGATGGTTTTATTATGCATGCAGCTAAAAGTTCGTCTATTTGCTTCTTAATTTCTGCGTTATCTTTTGACGACGCCCTGTTTGGACGAAGGAAAATTGGCAGGTCAGAATTTAAAATTACTCTTTGTGGTTCAAGACGTATACATCCAACATCATATTTATTTTTCGCGAGTATATTATTATACTCATTCAATATTTTGTTCAATTCAGCACTTTCATCATCAGCAACGTTATTTTAATTTTCAATTTTATAAAAACAAGTATCACACTTTCTATTATATTTATTATCAAGATTTCTAATATTATGAGAACAAGTATGTGGCGCATTAGGATTATCATACCTTAAAAATATATAACAATTATTATTAATATTTTCCAATGACAAAGTAGATGAAATATTATTTTTTCCTTGATAAACACAAAAAATTTTAAAATCCAAATTAATTATAAACAGATTAATAATTTCCGACAATAAAATTGCATACTTTAAATTCGTTTCACTAACATAAAAATTAACAAATCTATTCAACTTACCGATTCGGCATTTCATGGAAATTATTTTATCAGTTTTGATTTTACCTGCAAGGGTACTGACCTGTGAATTGTCTGGTGGAACAATTCTCACACAATCTTTAATTTTATCATATACAGTTCTTGAGATAATGTTAATGGTGCTACCTGTATCGATCAGGCCGATAATCAGTTCAGTACCGATTTCTAGGTCTACGGTGAACATCCGTCATTGTCGCTGTTCTGTCATGTATAGAGAATCTATGCTCACTTCTACCCAGACTTGGGTGTATATAATTTGAAGTGGCACTCTATTTGAATTTGAAGCAAACACAGTTTATACATGAAACAATGTTTATTGAATTCGTTGCACATATAATTGGCTTTTACAGCAATAAGCATGCGTACTACTTGTACGGAATGTATAAACACAGCTTTCAAGAACAATATATTTTTATACTCACGAACAGTAAGTCAAACCAGCAGTACTGCCATGTAAACTTCTGGCCCGCTAAGCACTAGCGCAGGATAACACCTTTTCAACCTTAACAACCTCCCCTTTTCATTAATGACGCTGCGTGGTATTTATACTAAGCGCGTATGCCGAAATTAGCATATCTAAAGCAGCTTCTTTAATTCACTCAAAAGTTCGATTCTTGTGAATCGAATCTTGTGTATACCTTACACTGGCCTCCCTCGAAAAAAAAAATTAGGTAACTGAGGTCTGAACGGCTTCAGTTAACTAATTGAAAACGCGTGCTGGTCTGACTTTTTACATAATGGGTGGCAAAGCCAAAAAACCTTCCACACGTTGTGTGGGGGAAAAACGCCACTACCATTTTACAAAACTAACCCCGAAGGGTCCAGGTGACACCATCAAACAGTGGATTTGCAGAGTTGCGGATACTGGGCTGCCAACTGCGCCCTAAAATATCTATTTTAATTAAAAGTGACAACACAATTGCACAGCATGACATTTCTTGACTGTATCTGCTCTCCCCCAATTTATAATGCACATGTGTCATGTTTTGTGAAGTTAGTACATTAGTGGTTAATTGGTATATTATGCAGTATGTATTTTTTTTTTCTAGTCACTACATGTCCCCTTCAAAAATTTATGAAACAACAGTATGCCGTTTTTTTTTCAGTGGCTCACCCCTTCCCCTCAAAATGTTTACACAGTATATACAATGGGGAACTTCAAACCAATTTGGTTCGGTTTTATTAAAGGGTGGGAGTTAGAATAAGAAAGTTGATACAAGACTTGTTCCTCATGAATGCAGCAACTTCCTTGCACCAGTCTGTCCAATCTGTGGAACCTCTCGTGATGGTCGCAGTCCTAGTAAAGGGGTTCGTTGACCGTGTGGGCATCTTTCGTGCAGCAGGTCGTTGGTCCTGAGGCGCTGGTCCGGCTTGACGATGGACAGGAGGTCTCTTGGGAGGAGGCCAACCTTGCTGGGCGGCAGAAATCTTCCGTTTCCTGTACTTATGCAAAGGAACTTTAAAATTGTCATTCTTCCTTTTGATAACCTTGTGTACCTTATGTGTGCCACGTTCATCCTTAGATGGAGGTTTTGTAGTGCACACTTTACTTTTCTCCGTACTTTTTAGAGTATAGGCATTAGATTTTAATGCAGATTCTATTGTTTCAAATTTATACGCCGCACCAACGTGTTTAGTTACTGGCTTTATCTCTCTACTTGTGTCATGTTTTTCAACAAACTGACTCTGTTTTTGGTATTTGTGCTTATACGACTTCTTGTTTACCGCCTTAATTACTTCAGTATTAGCAGTTTTAATGCTGGAACCTGAAGGCGCTTTTTCACGTTTTCTATCCCCCTTCACTTTAGTTTTATCCTCTTTTGACGAAAAAGTCTCTTTGAAACTTACGATATCAGAATCGTTATCATTTAAATTCTTTAACACTGCTTCAGTTTTAGGAAGATTAAGCTTTTCGTACTGGTGCGTTTTAATGCAACCTGCGTCTATAACTTCCGAAGCATCAGCTAAACTACTTACAGTATAACTCTGTGTCAACTTTTCATCCTGACTCTCAGTATGGTTTTCATGTACTTTATTTAAAACCATATTATCAACCTGGCCTACAGCATCCTCATTCGGATGGAAACTTGAAATAATATCATCATTACCTAGCGAGTTCCTACTATCGTTTAAAGAATTTTTATTGTCGTCAACTAATAAGTATTCACTAACTTCCGTAACGCATACTTCGTCATCTACTAAATTTCCTTCATTAACAGATGTGTGAATATCATCTAAAATATCAGGTATAGCATCAATAATATCAGGTATAGCATTAATAATATCAGGTATAGCATTAATAGAAGTGTCAGATGATTTATTTTCTAAACCACTAGCATTATTATCGGCACTATTTTCAGAAATTTGTACTGGAATTACCTCATCATTCCAGCTAGACTCACTTTCTTTATAAGCCACAAAAATACCCTGACTTTCACTATTCTCAAAATAATGATTACTACTCGGACAAAATAATACATTTGACCACACAGTTTCAACAGGTTGAACCATATCATGTGAATCAACTTGCCAGTGCAAGTAAGGTGCTTCCATATTATTTACTTTAAGAGCACTAATTTCATTATAACGCCATGCGCTTCTATTATTTTGCCTGCGGTACTGCTTACGCTGCTGGTTTGAAACTCGCGAAAAATTTTGGCGCGGCTGTATAAAACTTCTCGTACCTGAATGACGGTGAGAGGTAGCGAAGAAATGTCTATTGTCATATTTAGCTAAAGCTTGAAGGAGGGTAACCTTGCTTGTAATTGTTTGATTATCTAAAAAATCTTGAACACTTGGCTTCAAACGTTGGATAACTATTTTTAAGATTACCGCTTCCGTTACCCCTTCTAAATATTCCTCACACTTGGAAATCTTTTCCGTAGCAAAATCTAACGCAGACTGACCTTCACGTTGCCTTAGCGAATAAATTTCCGCTTCAATTTCACTTTGATTAAAGGTCTTTGGAAAAACGCTAAGAAACTGTTGCTTGAATGACAAATAGTCAAAAATCAGATTACTGCTTTGCATACACGTGTACCACTGATATGCACTACCTCTTAAAGCGGCTAGAGCAATTTTAAGTTTATCCCCCTCTGGGGTGCATTGTTGCTGAAAGTAATGCTCAATTTTCTTTAGGAAATGGCTTGAGGGGCCGCCATTGAAGGTGGCTTCGAATGGCGCAATTTGCTGAACCATAATTACCCGAGTAAAATTTCCAGCAGGATTTTGTTCTACAACACTCATTTTTAAATAGTATATAAGTACTTGCAACAATTTTATCAATATAAGTACACAGTACACAGTTTTTAATTTCAATTATGTTGTTCATTACAAATTTAACGCTAACTACCAGGGAATATATATCTTTCGGGCGCCAGTATAGAGAATCTATGCTCGCTTCTACCCAGACTTGGGTGTATATAATTTGAAGTGGCAGTCTATTTGAATTTGAAGCAAACACAGTTTATACATGAAACAATGTTTATTGAATTCGTTGCACATATAATTGGCTTTTACAGCAATATGCATGCGTACTACTTGTACGGAATGTATAAACACAGCTTTCAACAACAATATATTTTTATACTCACGAACAGTAAGTCAAACCAGCAGTACTGCCATGTAAACTTCTGGCCCGCTAAGCACTAGCGCAGGATAACACCTTTTCAACCTTAACAACCTCCCCTTTTCATTAATGACGCTGCGTGGTATTTATACTAAGCGCGTATGCCGAAATTAGCATATCTAAAGCAGCTTCTTTAATTCACTCAAAAGTTCGATTCTTGTGAATCGAATCTTGTGTATACCTTACACATGTTTCTGTTGTAATTGTTTGCATGTTGTGGAGGCTGGAACCGAGTCCTGGGGCTTTCCTCTTCTCGAAGATTCTGGAGCAATCTATGCCATGGTCACGGTTGTTGGTGCCAGAATCTAGGTGACTCATGTTGTGGGAATCTTTCACAGTCATTTCGCCGATCGAACGGTCTGCGAAATCCGAACTGTTGGTTCTGCAAGTTTCTATTATGGTGTTGTTCTTTCCTCGTGTTATCTTCGTAGCTGTTGATCATTTTCCTCGCAAGGGAAATCCACTCAGTAGTTGTACCAACGTTACTTATTAAAAATAAATCCCTGTATTTTGTCGGCAATCCGTCTGTCAGACCTTGAATTATAATTTCTTCTTCAAGTTTTAATGATTTTCCGATATTCATTTTCTTTTTAAATAATCATTTATATTTTGACTTCCAGAAAGGCTCAACCTGCTGATATCTTCGAATGAAAACTGTTTTTCTTCCGAGAAATAGTCACTGATTTTATTTTAACTTCATCCCACTTTTGTGATTCTATTAGGTTTTCGATGAAAAATTCCAAAGCCTCGTCTGATATAAAATCGGGAAATATTTGTAGTTTTTCTTCTTCCGTCAATGCAATAGTCTTTCTCTCGAAGAATTTCAACCAGTTATTAATTTTGACCCTTCCTGTAGGATCGAATTTCGGGAGATTACTTAACTGATTTGGCGAAGATATAGCACTGTTTTCCAATAAATGTTTGTCGAAAACTCCAGAATTATTCATTTGTTTTTCTTCAGGTTGGTCAGAGTCACGATGATCAGCCAATTTTTTATTTAAATCTTTTGATGTCATTTTCCTTTGCTCGTTTCGAAAAGCGAAATCAAAACTAGGTCATTTCATTTTCAATTATTTCGCTGGCGAGCTCCTATTGCGCTTCCTCTCAAGGTCGGTATTTCACGCGCACACACATATTTCTGGATTCGAATATATATATATATATATATATATATATATTATAGTTTTATTAGTACTTCCCTTTCGTTACAATTATGCATATATTTAGCGTTAATATAAATGATCAGATTGACATCGAATTGCAAGAGATATAACACTTGATAAATTGTATATTATACAGGTTGTTTCAAGAGGCTGACACACAGAGTTAAAATTTATTTTAGCTGGCATTCAGTAATTTAACAGGTTACCTATCCACACTTTTAATTTCTGTTTAAATTTAAACAAAATTAAAATTAAAAACAAAATTTAAAAATTTATTACGGAAGATGAATCCCTGGTTGTGTTTATTGGGCGTCTGTGGAAAATTTTGCGAATATCTCAAACAACAGCATCAAAAACAGGCAATTTTATTTTTAATGATAGATAACTTACAGAACTTCACCTTTCAGCAAACTATGCAATGATCGGTGGCCTTCTATGTGGTCTTTTTCTGTATTAAATATGAAACTAATCTATCCTGATATTGCGGATGCTGTTTTACCAAACTTAATAAAATATAGTGCTGACTTTGGGCAATATCAGTATCTGGAACATCGAAAATTTCCATTTTAAAATGATGTCAATATATAACACCTTATTGTGGTGCCAGTATGTAATGAAGTTAAATTGGTGTAATTTACTTGCTGATAACACAACCTATTCTGGCTCTTTTTCCCGGCTATTTTGTGTTTTCCAGAATGTTCGTATACCTCATTAGAAATCTATGTTTATGTGTGTATGAAAGTTATCCTAAACATGTGGACTAGTTTATTAACAAAAAATGCCTATTGCAAATTATATGATGTAAACACACATATATTACCTTGAAAACTCAATTTTACTTTAACAATAGAGTGAAGGTTATTACGAAGCATTTTGAATAAAGCGCTAAAAAAATTAGATTTGTTTTGAAAATGTGATCAAAATAATTTTTTGAAAAGTTTCACGTGAATATTGTACTTTACAAAAATATCGAGCCTCTTAAAATGCACACATTTAAACATAAAACAGGAAGCATTAACCATTAAATGTCTTAGAAACTTTAATAAAAGACCTAAATGCTGTAAACTCTAAAATAAATGGGAGTAAAACTCCAAATGAACGAACAGAAAATAAATAAAATTAATGGACCATTAATTTCAGAGGAAGTCAATAACGTCATTTTGTGTTACAATTTATTACCTTCTCAAAATCAGGACGCAAATAAAGTAGAAAATACAATACAATATATTTATTTTAATAAGATGAAAAATGGAACAATAGCTCTCCATCAGAACGAGATACTCAGAAAATGTTGATAATTACCACGGAGGGGGAACCCTAATGCAGGGGGACTCACCTATCGAAAACAGGATAATCGTCTTCAAATGACTCACGTTGAGTTTCTATGCTATGAATCACAGGACTAATCATTTACTGCAAAAGGTAGGGGTGATATTCTGTGAACTAAAGATTTTCCAATATCAGACGAGTCTATCTCATGATATCATTCATTCACAGAAGTGTGAAGAGGTTTGCGTGTTAGACTAATTAACACTGTGTTCGTGCCAAGTGTAGCGGAAAAATTATATTATCGCCGGCACATAAAATAATATAGAAAGAGTCAGATAAATGCAACCGACTCTCGTGCACGATAAATCATAGAAACTATATATATATATATATATATATATATATATATATATATATATATATATATATATATATATATATATATATATAATATGACTGTGTGTGTGTGTGTATGTGAGTAGGGAGGGCTCAGTGTTAATGATAGCCAAGTTCACTCTTTTTATTATTTTGTATTAAAACTCCCATGATACATAAAAGTATTATATTTTGACCCAATAGTGAACCAAGTTCGTTCTATAATTTTTAACTATCAGATGTCAAGAATTCTGCATGTAACACTGAATAACAACTAATTTATTTTGAGAGAAATTATAGTGGACCAAGTCCATTTTTTTAGTTGTGAACAAGGATTATGTTTAGTAGGTGAATTCTATCATTTAACTTATTTCATTGCCCTGAACTTCGCTGTCAGTTTTTGAGAAACTATTTAAATCATTTAAAAATTCTCAGACCATTCTAAACCGAACGTTTTCTTGTGTTGGTTAATACAGAGCTCAAATCTTATGAGGCCCAAGGGATGGCAGTGGTACAGCCTAAACCAGACTATTTCTCTATTTTTTAAAGATTAGAATGTGAGAGTTTACTAGATATTTTTCCTTGAATAAGTTAGGAAACAGTATAGAATCCCTAGTAAATAAGAGGTTTTTGGGGAGATTGACAGCAGAGGTAAGGCGATTTCAAGCATAAATGGCGATTTTGAAGGGGATGGTGGACTTTCAAATTACCAAAAATCGAGCAAAAATTGGAATTTTTTGGGGGGATGTATTAATATTTTAAAAACATGTAAATATTGGAATGAAATGCATTTAAAATATGTAGTGAAAAGTAAAATGAAAACTTGGTGACTTTACAAAAGTTAGTATTAAAGGTAGGTGAAAAACCATGTTTTAAATGTATTTTTCTCAAAATGAGTCATTTTCAGATTTGCAAGTGTTTAAAATGCTCCTCGCGTCCTAATTTTTGACGAAAGTTTATGAAATTTATGATAAAGACTCCTGTAATACATGAAAATAAAGTTATGTATCCATTTTAGGATTCGAGGTCATTAAGGTTATCATTGTTTAACTTAAGTGTACAAAAGTACAAAAATTTCAAGAAAATTCAGAGTACAAGCATAAAAATATTTCCTGAAAATTAACTATTCAACGAAAGTACAAAAAAATACATAACTCTGTTCAGAAGGTATTTATAAGCAATATAAATGCAAAATTAAGGGGAAAAGTTTAAAATTGAGTCTCAAGGAGCATTTTAAAGAAGGGTAATTTAATTTCAATTTTTTAATTATAAAATATTTTCTTTTAAATATCTATAAAATTTTATAAGGTGTTTAATATTGTTAGACTTTAATGAATATATAAGCAAATTTTCATATATCTGTGGCAAAATTTTCAAAAATCGCTGTGAAAGGTCCACAATCCCCTGAAGTTGTTGCCCACATCAAATAGTTCCTTTACTACATGAGTTACTAGTGATGAAATGGTTACTTCAACAAAAGGTATCTGCGTCCTAAACTTAACACAAAAATATGATCTCTATGTTGCAAAGTGTGCTGATGAAGACAAATAACTAGTGAAAGGGAAATACTATTATCAAGTGTTTTCGAGAAAATTCAATTTTCACTTTAAGGTAAATTTATACTTTTAAGTTGTGTGATGAGCTTATGCATAAAATAAAAAGTAAGCACTGCCCTGAACAAAAACTTGAAGTGGTAAAGGAACTGCATTGAGTCCTTACAGAGAGAGCTGAAAGTCCTTAAAGATGACATCTCGCCATCAAAAGAGACTTATGTTTGCACATTTGAACTTCAAAAGACATTGCCTTTCCCAAAACTTTCAACCTATATTGCATGCTACAAAGAAATATCTCCTTATACAATTTGGGTTTATTTTTTCAATGATTCCACTGGCTAGATGTATGTATGAGACGATACAGTAGGCGGCAGGTGTTTAATTCCTGTGTTTGCAAGTGTTTAAGAGTAAATGCACAAACTTAAAAACTCACAATTTTATGTTCTGACTCGTGCACTTGGCAAAATAGAAATGTAAAAATGGTCCGTGCTGAAAGAATCTACTTAAATAAGTGTTTTAAATACTAACAATCTCTTAAAACCTTAAGTTTCAGAGGGAAAGTGAAGCAGGTCCAGCTTCCACTCAAATTCTGTGTGGTGACTCAATATCAGTTGTGTTTTGTAAGACAATATCAATAAAATAGTTTTAATTAAACATGGCATTACGCTACTGGATCAGAAAATACAACTAAAAGTCAATGGTTATTTAATTACAATTGTTCAACTTTGAGATCAATTTTCTTAGAACTGACTCTCATAGACTTGGTCCACTTTAGCTCTGAACACTCCATACATATACACACACACACATATATATATATGTATATATATATATATATATATATATATATATACTTATTTATTTATTCATCTGGTTGTGGGTGTATGTGCATGAGTAAATATATAGTTAAAGGTGTTTGTATACTCAAACATTTTTGAAAACTATTGCATTTATGTACGAACAAATAAATTTACTACAAACCTGTCTACGGTAGCTAAAGATTCTTGTATTTATGATAAAATCTTGGAAATACTTTGAGAGAAAGGAAGCAATGGATATGGAAAAAATATGTGTAAGGGGATAGAAATGAGATATTGACATAACTCTACTTTCTATTCTATATAAAGTCGCAATGCGCCTGAGAATCCCTATAACAAAAAAAATTCTTCGCCAAAGATATATGCTTCATCAATAGTTTTCCTAATGCGAAGAACATTATGCGGTGGATGAAAATTTTTGCCTAAAAGTAAAGCCATGTAATGTGGACCACTAAGTAAGGAAAAAAAAATACTTTATATTAAATAAAAGAAGATATATTTTCGCTACGCTTTTACTTAGAATTTCTAGCTCTCTAGTCTAGTTCCTTTTTCTAGTTTTTTGTACTTATTGTTCCGAAACGATAATGAACGATTTGTCATATCTCTTGAGAAAGGTCGTTTACATATGTATCAGATCTAAGCTTAGGATCTATGAATTATCGTTATCTGACATCCAGATAGTTTCCGAAATTTTGTTTTAACTTTTGCTCTAGAATGTCTTTTAAAATAAACTTAAGGGTATATCCTTATTTAAACAAAAGCAAAATATTAAATAATTAAATCTTATTACTAATAGGTCTAATTTCATTTCATTATACTTTTGTTTATAAGCATGCTATTTCTGAAAAAAAATGATTATAAGATTTATTGCCGAAGAATATTATGAAAATTCCTGTGGTTGCATGGATATATACGATTGTGCCTAATTATACATTAATATTCTCATACACTCTTAGCATCCATATAATATCACACCGTTTGGAATTTACTAGCTGTTGTTTTCTTTGAAACGGCTCTTTTTTTAGCTGGACAGAAAAGTTATTTTACATGAATCAGTGGGAAAACATTTTGTCTGATTACTTTACCTTGATGCGTTGACAAATTTGACACATAAATTAAAAATAAACATTTTTAGCTTCGATTAGAACTGTCTCGACGAAATTTTCCAGGTAGAACATAAAAAAGTGTTGAAAGGAACAAAAACTGTGGGCGCAATGAGAAACAAAACAGTTTGGTTTGACATTTTTTGTTATAGCTGTTAGTAATGACATATCGCACATTTTGAGATTTTCTTTAATAAAAATTTCAGTAGTTTTCCCTTAATTTTTGGATACGTACTTAGAATTTCAGCGTAGCAAAGGCATATTTCAATAAGGATGTGAGGGGTATTTATTTTTGATAAATTGTATACACGTTCGACATAATTAAATGCAATATGATGCTCACATATTTCATCATTGTTTGATTTTTTTCATATAATATTGCTAGCTGAATACCCGTACTTCGCTACAGAATACATTCAAATTAAGTACAACTGTCAATGTATGCAATTAATGCCAATATATATATATATATATATATATATATATATATATATATATATATATAAATATATATAACGGTTAATGTATGCAATTGATGTAAAAAAAAAGTATATATATATTTATAAAAAAATCGTAACGGATATTTTTATAGACAAAATAATGTAGAAGAAAATATTCAAATTAAATTTAATAGGCCATATTAAAATTAATAGGAATATTGAAATTAATACTAATAGAACATACTAAAGAATATAGTACAGTTAACAAAGTTCAGTTTGAGGAACATATATTTTTCTGTATTTAATATTTTTTTGGATAATGTCCAATCGTCTGCCGCATTAGCTAGAAAAAAAAAATTATTTTTGTCTATTTCGTTGTTATGCACGTGACGCAAAATTAGTTAAAAGTATCACAAAAAGGAAAGAAACCCCGTGATCAGCATTTAATAAATTGAATTCTAAAAATTGATATTTAAAAAGTCCCCCAAAATCAGAAATTGGAGGTAAAGATTCGAATAAGATTTCATTTTGAAGCAATTTTTATGGTCTTTCTTGTAATATAAATTTTATAACCCTCAGATTATTATTTGAAATGCAAACTTAAAAAAAGTTACAAAAACAGATTAAAAATTGAATTTAAAAAAATCTAAGAATTTTTCAAAAATCTTTGTTAGTGCACCCCTACACTATAAGAACAATCGCCATGCAAAATTTCAGCCCTTTGATTCCAGCGGTTTGATCTGTGCGTTATATATCAGTCAGTCAGTTAGTCAGTTACGGAACTGTTATATATATGAAATATATATAAAATATATATAGATTATGTATAGAAATCTTTAGTATTTCATTCTAACTATTCCAAGCTGCAAATAATAATTTGAAATTCATTGCTTGGATATAAACTGACGTATAATGTTATGTTTGGAAAAGTTTTATTTCTTAAATAATTAAAGGTGAAAGTAACTAACCCCCATCAAATGATGGAAAACTAGAAACTTTTCCGCCAATGCAGGAAATATAACATTATTAGTCACCGTATCACTGCATAGCTTTATTTTTAGTTCTCTTATCATCATCAGTAACGTGGACTTTAAATATAATACACTCCACGTTATCAAAACGATGTTCAAAATTACTTTTACACGCACAAAAACTTTCTAAAAATCTAATTCTTCAAAATCTAATTCTTCAAAAATCGTCCTGTATAATTGAATAATATTGAGGTGATGGATGGTATCCTAATACAAAAAACTCAAACTGAATCTGAAAATGGAATATAAGTGCATACGATAATAAGAGAATTAAAATAATGTGTTTTGATGAGATTTTATAAAAAAATGAACAATTGTAAAGATAATTTTGGACACCAGTGTAATTCTTATAAATCTTTAATGAAATCAGTTAAAACAAATTGAATTATAATAGAACGTATATCCTTTGTAAAATATAAATACAAGAATATTGATGCAAATAATAAATTAACTTTTAAAATTGCCATCTTTTCAAAATAATTAGCTTTGACTTTTATTAGTATTCTATATATTCTTTCTCCAAAGACATCTTTCTAAACTTGGCCAAAAATACAGGAGAAAAGTAGATTAAAATTTCCGTCGCCTTCAAGTATTCTAGTTTTCTCCTTTTTAAATTTTTTTTCATCTTCAAATTGCCAAATTTTAAGTTCATAATTCAGTTGCCTACACTTTGCAGCAATCTATTTATTCATTATTCTTCTCTATGTACGCAAGAAATTATCACCACTTTCATCTTTGAACGTCACTAAATATACATTTTGTTTGTTTGATTTTGCTTACTTTCAGCTGATGTGAATAAATTAGCATTTCAGAAGTCTGGATCAGTATAATTAAATCTTGGAAACTTCTCACTGTATAAGAAATGTTAAATGTTTGCTTCAACGAAACAATTTTTTTTTCAAGAGAATGAAAATTAATTTGGAATTTCATTTACTTAGACATATGAACATAATTGTAAAGAAAAATAATTGCTTTGTAACATGTTGGGAGGTAAACAGTAATTTCTAACAACAGGTTTTTTTCTCTTATTTATGTCCTAAAGATTATGAATCAGACTTCACTCTAAACTGTTAATTAAATAAAATTTTACTGGTATTAACATATTATATAAAGGGTAAATAACTTAAGATAACTAAAACAATTTTAGATAGTTTTGCCGTGATATATATACGACATTGCCAGTATCATCCTCTAGAGCAACAGTAATAGTTATAAATGGAACTCAAATATGTTTGCCCAAAGTATAGTTTTCAACGATTGTCTGGTACACAATCACTAAAGGCTGAACTAGATAGCTAGCATAAATCAGCGTGTGTACCAGTTTGTTTTGATACTAGTTGAACCCCATTTAATTGTGCAAAAGATGAAAATCATTCATGATTTACTGATTTTGTCACGCCAGTTTTCTTGTATTTTAACTTTTAGATTACGGGGTACATTTTTACGATTGCCTCTTTAGAATGGAAAATTCCATAACTCCTTTGTAAGATCGGCCATTAAGGGAGTATATATATATATATATATATATATATATATATATATATACAGGGTGTTCATAATTAAAGTCCCACTTTCAAAAGGCTGCAAAAAAAGAACCACAAGTCAGAATGACTTCAAATCTGAACTGAATATACTGGAAGAAGGGGGAAACGATTTGGCATAATAAAAAAAAGGTTCCTAAATGTTACATTTTGGAACTTTTTTTTTCAGTTCAAATTTTATTCAGTTCAAATTTGAAGTCATTTTGACCAGTGTCTCTTTTCTTGCAGCCTTTTGAAAGTGGGACTTTAATTATGGACACCCTGTATATATATATATATATATATATATATATATATATATATATATATATATATATATATATATATATATATATATATATATATATTCTTTAGCCCGTATTCTTGGGATACATGTTATCCCACCCCGTAAGGAAAAGGTTAAGTACTGGAAATTCATGAATCCATATGGAGTAATACTTCTGAAAGAAATTTGATGGATAAAAGAGAGTTTTATAAGTGCTTTATAAACAGAAAAGAACAAAATACTGTGTTACGTCATAATAGTTATAAATCTCTGTTACACCAAGAAGTTAATTGGGCAGAATAGGTAAAAAATTGGTGCTGAAACTTTTCTGAATTATCACTTTTCTTCAATATAATCATTATCCGGCCGTAATTGTTAATTTTCTCCTTTTTCTCTTTGGTAGTAATTTTATCAATTTTTATAACTTTCTAAAAAAGGGAATATACGGAAATCTAACAAAAAGACGACGTAATAGCTAAATTTAATCACTAGTCGGCTTATTTATATAATCGTGTAAAGTAAATAATTACTTTTTAAGCCAATGATTTTTTTCCAAGTGAAGATGACAGCTGAAGATTTCGGATTCTTGTGTAAAAGACAAATTAAATAGGAAATGAAAATAGAAAAATATGAATTGAAATAAGAAATTAAAATATATATGCTAATTTATATCTTTTTTTCTAATTTCAAAAATAATTTCCCATCGTATACGGTTTCTCTAAATATTCTTCTACATATTCTTACGCTCAATTTACATGAATGAAAAGTAAAAGTATGGCCCTAAAATGTGAATTCCAAATTGATTGACACCCTTACTGACAAGAATGAGCATTTAATGACCTTCAAAAACATGTCTTTTTGATTGCATTTCTCTTAGGTTGTAAGAATATATCCTTAAATTTAAAGTACATTCTTTTAGTAAATTAATTGTTTTTAAGTGAAAGGTCTTAGATGTGCCGCTCCCTCCTTTAATTCCCAATACAATGAAATTTGGAATACAATGCTTGAAAAACTTGTTTTAAATTTTTAAATATAATTCCTGCACTAAATTCTTTCTCACATTCAAAATACGGTCTTAAACACTTCAGTTTGTTTGATAGAAGATATTTTGGTGTTAGTTGTGACATTTCTTGTGCGTCATATGCCGCTTTCTTGTGTCGTAATCTACATTTATTTTGAGCTAAAATAATTGGAAATTATTTGTATTTTTAGCAACAATTGTTAATTAAGTTGCTAAATTATATACAAATACATAATCATTTACACAGAACTTAATTTCATTATTTTAATTTCGAAATAAGTGAAGGACTGATAGCTTCTCAGCATGTGCATATGCATTTTGTTTACATATTCAATATCCATATATCCATATACCTCAAAAATATGTTCAGTACTAGTATTTAATCACCTTCTTCATCACAACATGCTGCACAACAATTTAATTTAGTTGCTAAATTATATACAAATACATAATCATTTACACAGAACTTAATTTCATTATTTTAATTTCGAAATAAGTGAAGGACTGATAGCTTCTCAGCATGTGCATATGCATTTTGTTTACATATTCAATATCCATATATCCATATACCTCAAAAATATGTTCAGTACTAGTATTTAATCACCTTCTTCAGCACAACATGCTGCACAACGATTTAATTTAGTTGCTAAATTATATACAAATACATAATCATTTACACAGAACTTAATTTCATTATTTTAATTTCGAAATAAATGAAGGACTGATAGCTTCTCAGCATGTGCATATGCATTTTGTTTACATATTCAATATCCATATATCCATATACCTCAAAAATATGTTCATTACTAGTATTTAATCACCTTCTTCATCACAACATGCTGCACAACGATTTAATTTAGTTGCTAAATTATATACAAATACATAATCATTTACACAGAACTTAATTTCATTATTTTAATTTCGAAATAAGTGAAGGACTGATAGCTTCTCAGCATGTGCATATGCATTTTGTTTACATATTCAATATCCATATATCCATATACCTCAAAAATATGTTCAGTACTAGTATTTAATCACCTTCTTCAGCACAACATGCTGCACAACGATTTAATTTAGGAAAACAATAAGACACTAAATAACTTATGCCACGACTATTTATGGCCACGTAGTCAAGTCATTGGGTTGCAAATTACTCAAGATCAGGAATACAGCTGGTTACCGCTGTGCACCAGCTAATTTATGTGAAGAAACATAGAATGTATTGCTTTAATAAAGACAGTAATCACATTTATTAGGGCGACTCTGGAAGCCTCTTGCAGTTAATGCGATGCTGAAATAACTTCAAAACATTTTACCACTATGCTATTTGAACTTTAAAAAATGACTGAACACGTAATACTCTCATCCTATGGATGGAGCACTCCGTAGCAGATAATTTGCAAGAGTATGTATGGATTGGTAGTAAATGTATTTTATCTCTAGAACTAACGACAATCAATACATCTGTATCTATCTTTGTTAAATGCTAAGCATTTCAATTGTCTTGGTTATTTAAATGTTAAAAGAATACATTTCCTTAATTAATTCGAGTTGAAAATATAATAAATTTAATAAGTCACCTGATTTGGGTAATAATATTTTTTTTCGAATTCGTTTGAAGACTATCCATGACGTGTGACGTCGAAAAAATCACTAAATGCTTCGCTCTTCTTTTTTAATTCGTTTTGTTTCTTCATTTCCAATGAGAGAGCTATTATTTTTCAATATCTAGCTAGTTCTTTCTTCGTTGCAAAAATATTTATAACCAAGTGTAAATTTATTTTATTCTTTGATATTACTAGTGTTCATTTTTAGATATAGAATCAGGCCAAGTTTTCCATGCTTGGCGTGGCATTGAAATTCTGAATTTATGTATTTTCTTTTAGGATGGGGAGATTTTGTTAGCATGAAATATGTGAAATGGATATTCTTGCAGCCCCAGAATTTGGCCAATTATTTCTCATCTTTCAAAAAAATATGTGTAGCATAATTTGTGACTTTTTTTTCTATCTGATTACGAAAAGTTATCCAGAGATATCAAAGATTATTTTATTTTTTAACATAGGAATTATTGATTTATAGTTAAATAATCAGTCCATGTTTTAATTTTCTTGTAGTGCGGGGGATTAGTTAACAAAATATTTCTTCATTAAACAAATATTCTTGCACTCACAAAACTTGTCCAATTATTTCTCATTTCAAAAACAAACAAAAAAATTATGCGTACTATAATTACTTGTGATATGTTTTTTCTGTCTTATTATGACTGATTAAGAAAAATTATCCAGAGAATAATTATAGACAATTTAAACATTTAAAAGGAATACGCTAAATATACAGTATTGGGTCCGATTTTTATACTGTTCTTGTTCTTTGATTTTTGCTCTACTACACATACATTAGTTCAGCTGTATCAGACGTACAGCCTATGTTTTCCATGCTTGCCGTTGCATGCAACCTAAGGATTTATGTATTTTCTTTTAGGGTGGGGGGATTTGTTGTCATAATATACTTGTTCATTGAATAAATAATATTGAACTCTCGTAATTTGGCCGTTTATTTCTCATTTAAAAAACAAAAACAAATGATGTGTAGCATAATTTGTGACATATTTTTTTTCTACCTTATAATGATTTATTAAGAAAAATATTCCAGAGAAATCCAAGAAAATAGAGAATAATTGTAAACAATTTTAACATATAAAAAGAATCCGCTAAATATACCGTATTGTGTCAAATGTCGATACGATTCTGCAGTTGTCGTTCTTTGAATTTTGCTTTATTAGGCCTATTTTAGTTACGGAGTAGCAGGCGTATTTAGCAATGCATTCTTTTGCAAATAACTGTATATCCTGCTTTTCATCTCTTTGTTTTATGTTTCTTAAATTTTTTACTGTGATAATGCACAACTACTTTTTTACATTAGCTTGAACGCCACGTCCTAATAGATTTTGTATTTTTATCTTAAATATGACAATGATGCATCTTTTGATATATTACAATAAATGGGCAAAAGCATACACTATAGCAATGCATATTTAAAAGCAAATTTTGTCTCGCCTGTAATTTGTAATCACAGAAGAGATTCAGAAAACGAAATTCACATGTAATTGAAATACTCAATTTTCAGCAAATGATGATTGATATAAAAATCTGAATCAGTGTTTGACGCCCCGATCTTAAGTTAAATCAGGAACTTCAGACCCTGCAGAGGGAAATGGGCAAAAGAAAATTGTGTTGAGGATGAAGGAGGGGGAAATTTGACAGATACCATCTTTGCAATTGGTGGGAGTGAGAAATGAATGAAATAGGGACTATATGTCTGCTGAATCACAATTGATGGACTGCTATGAGCATGTTGGTTGACAGCGTCTTTCCGATCCAGTGCGGTCGATCAATGCAGTTTAGACACAATATATTCTCCTGTAAATGAAATACCAAATTTTCTATAAGTAATCCCTCACGTGAGCGTAAGATTTTACTTATTACTTTGAGCTACAATCCACGGAATATTATCTGTAGCGAAATGTGAAAAGTAATTGAACTTGAAATGTAGGGGGAATTTGAGAAACATCGTTTCAACTGGTAGGGGGGCGTAATCAATTAACTGGCGATAACATTTATCATATTTATCCCTGTTGGATTCCAAGGCGAAAAGAGTCTCAGGAGTAATTTGATTGACACCATCTGTCAGGTCCCAAATGTTCGGATTAAGACAATATATAATCCCCATTCAGTTTTGGATCAGTAAGGGGATGTTTAAGGAAATGTCATGATTCCTTCCCAGCTTTAAAAGCAGGCGGCATAATTTTGAAATGTTATTATGTGTAATTGCATGTTGTTCCTAAAATGGTGTTATTGACAATAATTTATCTGCTCTTCTTTGTCTTAAAGTTTCCGAGAACTAAGTCTCTAAAATTCCATTTTCGTGTTAACTCTTTTCAGTAATCATGTGGAATCATTTACAAATATTTTTAACGTAGGCTTTAAAAATGATTAATAATTGGTACTTAGTGTTTCACTTACATCGAAACTCATTCATTATTACTGAAATGGAATTCTCCACCTCTTTTTCAACATTTAATTTATTACATTATTTTGAACTGATAATTCGAAGCAAATAATTGATTGTAAAAAATTCATTAGCATGATGATATTTTTCCTGGAATTTGGTTTCAAAACACATGCAGCTCAGCATCTTTCTGAAACATTAAAATAATGAACGTAATTATTTTTTCTTATTAACATTTAAATTTAAAATAATAAAATAACTAAAAAGTCTGAATTAACAAGAAATAACGATAGTACTCGTAGAGAAAAGAGAGATGAAGCTTGATAGATTCTTCGAATATTTTCATGACTAGTTAAATAAAACACCACATATTTAAATAATATTTAGAAATGTATACACTTATGTGGCAGGTAAAAATTGTATGTACTATGTTTTTAAACGTTTAATCTGAAATATACATTGCGTTTGATATCCATCGTCACTGACACTGAAATCTTTATAATTGTTATTTTCAAAGAAGCCGATTTTGAAGCGTTGAGTGATATAAAATATATTGAACTTTCACGCACGAGATTAAGCGCGGAAGAAACAACCGTCAAACTACTCATAGATTCATTCTTTTAGGCAGCTGGATTCAAACGATAGGATCTGAACTAGATTCCTGATGTACAGGAAAGTTATTTTGATTTTGAGAGATTGAAAACATAAGATTTTTATGCATACAGATACTTACCCCTGCATTTTCTCAATACAACTGTTTCATTTCATCTATAAACTAAATGATGTGTCACGACAGAGGCGTATCATTACAGGAAAAAATACATTATTGACACGTCATCTTTAACTCCATAGCACTGAGGATTAATTTGTGTCGGCTCGGTATGACGATTAATCAATCACATGTTTTAATATTTCCTAGTATGTTTTTTTTTTACTTAGAATATAATTGCCTAGACCAAAAATTGAAGCTTAAACCGTCGGTTTTGAGAGCAGACTACAACCAATCATTGCATCAGTTCGCAATAAAATTACCTTCAACGGTAAGTTTTCCAATATACAGGGTTTCCATAATTAAACTTCCCTACTTTAAAGTTGTTACAGTCGAAACTATTGTTCAGAAAGATATGAAATTTTGTGTAGGATATATTGAAAGGATGGGATTTTGTTTGAGCGAATAAAAAATTAGTTCACCCCCAGAGGGCGTTTTTTATGAATTACACATTTAGCCAACATTTACTATAATTAAAAAAATTTATTTCAACAAGACATGTTCAACATGACGGCCATCATTTCCAGCTACCATTTGAAATCGTAAGATTGCATGTTCTACAGTTGACCGCAGAGTGTCCGGGAAAATGCTGAGAACATGTCGTGAAATGTTGTCTTTCAGATCAGGTATAGTCCTTGGTTAATCCAGACTGACTAGATGTTTCACATTTTCGTAGAGCAACTAGTGCTGAATTATCGTATTGGTAAAACAATTTTACTAACAAAGCTCGATCTGGTAATCGTAACGATGACATTCTGATTAGCAATAGCAAGCATGCTGAAATCAAAATCTTCCTGAAAGTTTCTAGGTTTTATAACAGTTTCTGCTCTACTTCGGGAAAAATTAATTTGCATACTTGTTTCTTCTCCGTTCCTTCATATCTTTTATCCGAAAATTAGTTATCGAGCAAGTTTCCGATCGATTTCGCAATCACTTTAAATATTATAAAATTTAACGAGTATGAGTTATTGTGTTAGGGTGACCTATGAATAAAAAGATATTGAAATCTTACGTAAAGAACCAGTCTTAAATGTGTAATTCATCAAAAAACGCCCTCTGGTGGTGAAATTTTGAACTAATTATTTTATTCGCTAAAACAAATTTCCATCCCTTAAATATGTCCTACACAAAATTTCATAACTTTCTGAACAATAGTTTCGACTGTAGACAACGTTAAAGTAGGGAAGTTTAATTATGGACACCCTGTATACTCAAGCTTATTCCAATCCATTATATTAATAAAGATAAATAAAATTATTTTGGCTCCTTTTCAATTCTTTAAAATAACGTCATTTTAGTGCTCGAGCTAGTGCCCCTTTTCTTTTCTATTTTTTTATTTATTTACATGAAACTCTAAATCCTAAGAGCTATAAAGAGAAAGTTACTGCTAAAACATGAATTCTTTGAAGCCAGGATAACACGTTGCTGGCTTTAATGGCTTTCAAACTGGAGAATCTTTTTAACAGGGATCTTTGCTTTTTAGTCTCTTTTTTGTTGCAGAACGCATTTTATCTCCCTTCCGGAGGAAGAATGAGCATTTATTCTCATGGTTTTTTTTTTATTAGTTCGAATTTGCGTAATATTCATCAACTGGCTAAATTTGTAAAAACATAAGCTTTTCTGCGAGTTATATAGAAACTAATTTGGAATATTAATACTTTAAATGAAAACATATTTATTAACACCTTAACCTTTATATTTGTAGTTGAATATGACTGAAAATGCAGTTAAACGTTTTTACGTAACCCTGTTCAAGATAGAAATATTTTTTGTTGTAAATTATAAAGTTTTGTTGTTGCTGTTGTTGTTGCTAATGCACCCTGGTTGGAGTTTGCATTCACCAGGTACTATATAGGCTATTGGGCTGAGAGGAACGACACCTTTTTTGAATTACCACTACAAGGGTCGGAGTCTGACTTGGCTAAATGACCGGTCCCGTAATTTTGAA
Organism: Dolomedes plantarius; assembly: GCA_907164885.2. Taxonomy (NCBI): domain Eukaryota; kingdom Metazoa; phylum Arthropoda; class Arachnida; order Araneae; family Dolomedidae; genus Dolomedes; species Dolomedes plantarius. The sequence goes on from OU015501.1 coordinate 98,218,052, forward strand.
CCAAGTCAAGTGACGAGACCGGAACACTTGACCCTGCACATCCAGAGGTAAATTTGAGAACTGGAGGACATTGCAGTCACGACCTATTTTGCGTGCTCCAGCCACCATTAGTGTACACGGTGGTGTATTTGCAGCGACGAGCATCGAACCAGGGACATTCAGATCACTGCCCCGCTGTTCTTGCCAACTGAGCTACAGTGCCCAATTATAATGTTGTTGTTGTTATTAACGCGGCAGGAACTTCGTCTATTACAACATTCACCCATACATACATAGTGGATTTTTTGGCTTCTTTATTATTGGAGCACCATATAGGTGAGCCAACAAACCGCCAGAGTCTCAACATTTTTCTACGATAAGCGGGAATCGAACACACAACCTGGCGGTATAGGCATTTCAGAGAATACCTGAGGGCCAAACCCTTATGCCACTCGGCTGACGCGTTAATTATAAAGTATATTATCATATAAAATCATGCAAGTCTTTGGGTAGTTCCATTACGAAATCTCTAAGAAACAAAAATATATTTGATTTCGTTCAGAGGAGTTTCAGAATTCAGAAGTTTTATCTCCTAAAGCTATGCATGGCAATGAGTTGTAGAAAATTAATTTAATTTTCTTTGTTTTGTCGCATGTTATAGTACCAAATCAGATAATCTGTGAAAGCAAAATCCTCAACGAATTTTTGTTTCTCAAAAAAGGTTATTAATATAAAGGAACTAAGCAGAATGCTCAAATAAGATTTATAAATGTAAAGAATCGTATGAAAGGTATGCAGCAGTCACAGATTCCTCTCTTCCACAAAATCATATCACATTCTTTTCTATTTATATTTTACTTATTACAAATGTGATTTGCAAATGAATGGGTATGGTTCATATATCAACAGTTTTTCTTTGAAAGGGTTCGCTTTCTTGGATGAATGGAAATGCCAGTTTGTAATAAATAAGATATAAAGTGAATCTAGTAAGTTCTTTACATATGTTATGGCTTTCATGTGTACTATGTTTAATCGTTGTTTGTAGTTTAGAAAAGTACTTTCCTTTTCGCATTTCCGACGGCATCAATAAATTATTCACTGTATTGATGGTGCAAGACAGTTTGTATTAACTAATGCAGGAGCAAGGAAAATAGTGCTTCATAGTAAATTATACATAAATTTCTAGACAGAAGATTATGTGTTTACGTTATGTCACTAATATAAACTGCACTTGAAAAATTATTTTGCCTTTAGAAAACGAAATAGTTATTTTTTATTCTCTGCATTAATCATTAAAATACAGAAGGAATTAATTTATAAGTACATTTATGTTCTGTACAAATTATATTTGTTAGTAGGACTAAAACACTGTAAAGATTTCTTGACAGGGTTACTAGTAGATTTTCATTACATAGGCTGACAAAAATGTGTCTTCTTTGCAAAAATCCCTAATTCTCAAGTTTTGCCCTCTTGTGTTTAAAACTGTATTTTTCTTCTCTGCTTCTTGTCTAACCCGAATGTCAACAAAACCTTTGTGTCGTATTATCGGGAAGAAAATAGTTCTGCCTAGATTTAACATATATTTTTATCAATCAATAGTAAAATAAAACATTTAAATGAGTAATCTTACTCATTGAACCGAGAAGTTATTAATCTTTCAAGATTTTGTCTATTCAAACTTTTTGCTGTCGTGAACTATTTTAAAGCATGGTATATTTATGGCTGGTAAATTTAAAAAATAAACCATACTTCCCACTAGTTTATTTTACTGAATACTAGAACTTCCACTGTTGATTCTGTTTCTACCTGTTTCTTTAGACCAAACACTGTAAATGTTGGAAAATAAACACTCATTTGATAACAACAGAAGGTTCCTGGTGTACAGAAAATGTCTATAGTTGACTTAGTTTTTTTAAAAAATTATTTTTACCCATTTTAAATCTGTAAAACGTTTGAAGAATTCAATCCTATGTTACTTTAGCAATGCTGCTAGCTTTGAAAAATTATAATATTTCTCAAAAAGTTAAAGTAACAAATAAGGGGGAATCAATATAATTCAATGTAAAATACATAAAGATTGCAATTAATTTGTCAATATTACGAAAGAGTATTGTCATAATAGATACGAGCGTGTCTCATATGTGTGTGATTAATGATGTATGCTGTACACATATAATATATCAACAAATTTCTTTAATATTTATTAAATTAAACGTTTTTGACAGTTTGACTTTGATCACAGAAAAATTACATTAAGCAGGATACTTATAAAGGAAAAACATTTCCGCATCATTTCCTTCACTTTCTTAGCAAAAGACGACATTTTAAGTTGCTCTGTTTTTTAAAAAGGGCAAGATACAGGAATTATGTTTATGTCACGAACTGTATTTTCTTCTTATTGCTTTTAACTATGAGGTAAAACCTGAGGGTGTTCGGTCAAAATGTATCTGGCAACTAGGGGAAGGTGTTGGTTCAAATATATGGTGTTTGCATTGAAAGATGACCAAGGATTCCCGCGGGTGAAGTATGAATGTATGCATTGACACGTGCCCCGTATTGTTAAAATAAAACAAAAAACTATGAGGTAAAAACTTTTGATAGCTGGAACGTAGGTATCCTCTACTATATTTACACATACGTATGTATATATATATATATATATATATATATATATATATATATATATATATATATATATATATATATATATATATATATATATATATATATATATATATATATATATATATATATATATATATAAATATATATATATATATATATATATATATATATATATATATATACATATATATATATTTATATAAGGGTGGTACAGTACAATGTAACAAACATTTATTGCATAGGAATGTATGGGGGCAGGTGAAGCGTCGAAGCACAAACACCAGAAAAAGACACGAATGTTTCCCTCATAGACGAATGCCGGAAACACAAAATGTTTGAGTGGTTACACCGCCAACTTTGTGAAAGAGGTTCTTCCCACGTCACAACGCACGAAGCAGGTCCACCGAGATGTGTACGCAGCCCAGGACTGGAAGAAAGCATCTTGAACCTTGCGGATGATAGACCTGACTCAAGTACAACAGCTGTTGTAAATAGCTCCAGATACATTCTTATCGCAACTCTGCCGTTACCATTTGCACGGCCGTACATGAGATGCATTTCTTCTTTTTCGGAATAAGTAGTCTCCCATCACGGAAGTCATCACAATTATGAATGGCATGTTCCCGCAAATGCATAAGGTTTATGCGCGGCAAGCCAATACCTGCTCTCTATCGTCAACGGAACCAAGCAATCACTCCATTTTTCCTGTATTTTTCTTGTGTTTGTGCTTCAACTCTTCACCTTCCCCTATACATTCCTATACAATAAATGATTGTTACAGTGTACTGTACCAACCATAAAAGTATGTATTTATGTATGTATATATATATATATATATATATATATATATATATATATATATATATATATATATATATACGTGTAACATTAAAGCATAATTCCGTTCATTATAAATGGAAAATTTATAACAAGTGGAACAAAGAGAGTGAGTTCACAAAGTTGTTTTTTATATTTTTTATACCCAAATCCCTTATGATTTTCTTTTCTTTTTGCGTATTAAATGAATTTTCTGGAGTGAATTCACATTTCAAAATTCTTTCAGTTTAGAAGATTATTTTTTTAAGAATTACTCTCTTAAAAATAACTTACAAAAATATTTCTGAATAATAGAACAGAGCTCCAGTATTTAAATATATTTCATTGTGAAAGTTGAACAAATTACTACTAAGAGAGCACTGCACTTTTTTTACAACCAATGCATTAGAATTCCTTTCACAGCATTTATATTGTTAAAAGAGAGGATATCAATAAATCTGTATATAGCTTTATTTTACCATGGCAGTTAAAGTTAAATATGACTCAGAGTAAGAAACCATTTAAGGGTAGTCAAATGATGCACGTAATATTAAATTATTGAAAAGAATTCTCTAATATAACCTGCAAAGAAGTGTTTTTTCTCAAATAAAATTTTCAGATAACTTTAATTATGAACCGAAGTGATATCATTTAAGTTTTCTAATCTTTGAATTCGTTTATTACAGTAATTTCATGTGGAAAAAATAACCAGTGACAGATTATTGCAGTTACACTTTACTTAACTTTTCAAAAATTTAATTAGACAGTGACAAACAAACGAAATATGATATTACTGAGTTGGACTGTAGTCTCTCATTAGCAAAGAAAAATTCGGCCTCATTTAATTAGAGTAATAAATACCACATGAGTTACCTGCAATAAAGATTATAGCATATTATATTTTTAGCGTACCATTTGTTAACGTAACATGTTTTTATTTTCTTTAGGTAAAATATATGCATAAAAATTGTGTTTTACTTCACCTAACTGAATTAGAAAAAAACCAAAAATAATTTCATGCAAAATGTTAATATTCACTCTAGAGATATAATTGAAATCTAAATATTCACTCGTACTGCTTTGAACTGGATTCTGGCTAGGAACGCCAAACGGTCCCTGTTTAAAAAAAATCAGACTATTCGTAGCAGAAATTTCTCTGGAAGACTAAAGACTTGTTGACCTAGGAGATTAAATTCTTACGGCTTTTTCTTTTTTTTTAATCTGAAGAAAGTCAATATTTGGTTTCACACTCTGTTTGGAGACAATGTTGAAAAGTAAGAAGAAAAAAATAACTCGATGGCAAAAGGGCTCTACCGCCACCCACTTTCAAACCTCAAGTTCATTTTCCAGCTATAATTTATTTCTTTCCTTGCGACAAATGTATGAATTTTACTGTTATATCGAATAAAAGTATCAAACCCAAAAGCTGTGTAAAGATTTTCATCGCTGACAAAATCGTTTGATACTTAAAAATTAAGGGAAGTGTAAATATATATATATATATATATATATATATATATATATATATAAATATTTTTTGGAGTTTAATCTCAAGTTCATAGAAATAGGCTTGTTTATTTTTCGAGTGTAAAATATTCTAGAGAATGATGCCTGAAAAAAATTTCTATTATAGTGCAAAACTTTTTTATTGCAGCTAGTTAACTAGGTTTTTAAAAATTCGTACTTTTTTAGACACGAGCTTTGTGTTTCATACAGAACTTATAGCATTGTAACTAAGTTTTATGTTTGTGTAACAGTTTGCATTTGCTGCATTTACTAGCATTTGGTATTCATGTCTGTTAGATAAGAACTGACAAAAGGTAATGCATAGATTTCTCTCGCCGTTCTTCTCCAACCAAAGTGCCCATTTGCTTGTATTATGCTTTCTCCCTCTTAACAGTATTTTATATCTTATCTTTGTTTGTGTATATGTGCGTTTCTTAGGAAATGATTTAAGCAACAGTTGTGGATTAAAAGATGTTTCTTAAAAACTCGTTTGTTGAGGACTGTGAGAGTAATTTAATTCAGAGAATAAATATTTCTGTTAAATGATAAAAATGATTTTATATTTTAAAAGATGTTAATTTACTAATGAATACTATAAGTTATGCTTAAATATATATATATATATATATATATATATATATATATATATATATATATATATAAATATATATATATGTGTGTGTGTGTGTGTGTGTATGTGTGTAAGTTATGCTTAAGTAATTTGTATAAGCATATATATGGTTTAGCATGGATATGTGTGTTATAGGCTTATTTATGCAGTGTAGAAAATGTTAACTGTTTGAGTAAAATACCGTGTTCTTTTAAGTTTGAAATTCATTTGAATCTTAACTACACACTTTTATTTAGATATTTTTTTCAGTCAGTTCTGATCTTGTTTTTGTGTGTAGAATATTCCAGCAAATAAAATAATATTGAGTTTTGAAAACCTAATGTTTACAAGGTACTATCTAATTCTGTAGTTGAAAATGTGATCTTTGCCAGTCACATTTCAGTAAGATTACTATAATTATCGCGTTTCAGGACAGTTTGGTCTTAGTGCAAACATATCCACTCTTTTGTCATAAACATCCGATGATATTAATGCGCTTTGTACGTTGTAAGCTAGAATGTAATATAAAAAACCACCACAGATAATTAAATTATGTCTTTTCCTGGAAAAATTATCTGCTATAATCTGGATTTAGTGAAACAATTATTTCAGATTTCAGTCGTTTACAAAATGTCTTGATTTTTAAACTTTACGGAATTTAATTTCTCTGGAATGGGAAAATTTTGTTACACAGATATCATTGAAGGAAACAATTTCGTTTACTGGCAATCTAAAGACAGCGCTTTACGCTTTTGTTAAGTGGGGTTTTTTTTCGTAAGTAGATTGAATCGAGAAACTATCTATTGGTCTTCCCTATTCGAATGGTTTAGATGCATTATGTAGCAATTGCATGTTTATTATACTCAATAAACTGTGGCATTTGCATTACTTTCAGTTGTATTCTCAGGTTCATTAGGCGTCATGAATTGTTGTTTCTAAGATATTCTGCAATAAGTATTACCAGATATGTTTGGCGATAATATATCTATAGCAAGAATACTAATTATTTCTTATTTATTTTCAAATAACAAATAAAGTATTTCAAAGTATAACAAATAAAGTATTTCTGAAATCATAGGAAAAATTAAAGTTTAACATTTTATAACTAATACAATGTAAGTTCACTAACTAATTGTTCATAAGCATCATCTCTTCCTCAAAAAAAAAGGATGTTTAACTTTACATGCATGTATTAGTAAGCAGAAAGAGACATTAAAATGTTTGAATACATTACTCAAAGTGGATGGATATTTTGTAATTGTAAAACATTCTAGTATGTTATGAAGTATTAAGGAATTTCATTTTTAAGCCACACAATATAGGTAAAAATGTATATAATGATCGAATTATATGAAAAATATTTCAAAAAGACGAGAGTTTTAAAAAAATGGATCCTTCCCCGCAAATATTGTTGAATGTTAGTAGAAAAAATTATAGACATTTATTATTGTGGTGACAGATAAAAAATATAATTGCTTCTTTTATTGAGTTTGCATTTTTAATGCATTAGCAGTGCAAAAATTTATCTTATTTCACTGAAAATGAAAAATGCCCACATTAAAAGCTTAAAATAAATGTAAAGAGTTTCAGAAACAATTATCTCTGACTGCTGTTGCCAACTTTATTATCCAATTCTGAATTGCCAGCTTCCAAATAAGTTAAACCATTGCAAGAGAAGTAAATGAGAACAATTTAGATAATCACTTTTAGAAACCCATTATATATTCTCCACAGCATTGATTAAGTTTAAGATAAAATAAACTCGTTAATGCAATTAATAATAAAATGCTTAGCAAACAAACGGACCCTAAACCTGGTCTCGTTATTTTTTATCTTTAATTTACGTCTTAATTACCTCTGCAGCAAGCCTCAAAAAGTGACCGAACTGCATGGGTGTTCGGTAGTATTTTACGCACAAGAGACACAAATAACAATAAATATGTGTAACAGCTGTGTATCAATGGAAGAAACGTAGCGCATTGTTTTCTAGATGCGATAACAATTATTAATTTTTTAAGTTAAAATATTAAAATTGAATTATCCTCGCTAAAATACTAATAAAAATTTTACACAGCTGCTTTGACAAAGAATTAACGACTTTTTAAGGAAATATTTATGACTATTATGCATACCACGAGCTTCTCTAGATAATATAATCTTTGAAAAAAGTATACAAGGATTAAAGTCATTTTCGCTTTAATTTAAACTTTCATCTACTCCATTAAAGATAAGAACCACAAAATATAAAATATTTTTTTAATCAATATGATTCTCTAATTTATATACGCAGAAACATTAAAATATGATATTTTAAAAGGAAAATAAATTACACATTCTAAAGCTTAGAGAAAGTGTATTTTCATTTTTATGACTTACTGTATTGCACAAAATAAATTCAAAAATATTTACAAATTTAGAAACATTAAAATATTTTAATTTGAAAATAAAATTACTACCGAAATTATAATGTCTTATATAATAGTACCAGAAAAAGAATATTCTTCATTCACAAAGCTATGTAGCATTTCCTGTTGCTTCTATAACCCAACAGTATTAATAATACATTATTAAAAGTTGTTTTTAGTTCATAAATTACAACAGAAACTATAATTATATCATTTGTCGGCAGTTTCTAGCATACACACTTCACATTTTTAAAGATATTGGGTACTTTTTTAAATGTGCATCTGTTTTTTTATAAAAATATTTTTAAAGTAAAATTTTCCTCATTTATATGATTCAGTACGTATCATTTATATGCTGTCATTTTATGAGAGCAAAATAAAATTATTCCCTCTGCTCTGCGTTTATAAATATTTATAATATTTTTTTTTCTTTTGAGCAATACAATATTGGCAGAAGAAACAACGATTTAAGAGCTATCATATTTATTCATTTTGGAAGGGAATTAAAAAATATGTATTTTAGAACTTAAAATAGATATATTAAGAATATGGAAGAATATATATCATAGCTAGAATGAGCCATTAATAACAAAAATGGGAGATTAATCTAAATTTAAAAAAACTCTTTACTTCACTACAGAGTAATAGCTCACTTTAGTTCTTTAGTACTCGCTTTAGATCAGGAAATGATAAATTGTGTTTAATTCGCATTTATCCACTCACCATATATAGGAAAGAAAAACAAACCCCTTTTATCAACAGGTCTCACATTCTAAAGAAGTGTTTATGAAATTATTTTGAATCATTAAATTTGTACTTCTATTAGCTTCAAATGTAATTCCATTAACAAATTAAAATAATAACTCTCTTTATGTTCGGAGAGTGCATTTTTTGGTTTATTTTCAAATCATGGACAAATGGCTCTCATTTTCAGAAATTCTGAACAAAAGATCGTTCAAACATAGAAATATAAGAAGAAAACAAAGTTTGAAATTTTTGTAGTGATGGAATGTGATATCACACATGTTCCTAACGTTTGAATAAAAAAACCACAATAACAAAATGAGGTTAAAAACGTCCATATGCCTATTCCATTTTTCACTCAAAGCACTTTATAGACATTCTTCCAATAGAGAGCGGGTGGGGTAGCTTCTATACTATGGTCGACCACCGTTATCAAGATGGATTGCCCTAATCTACTTTTGAGTTTTCTATCTCGAGTCGTAAGTAGCCCGATATAGACAAAAAGACTGAAAATTCAAGTACCACAAAAGTCTATATTTGCTTTTGTTCCATCCACTATTTCAAAGAAAAATAGAACTTATTGATACTCCATTACTTCATTGTTCATGATATAATTTCAGATGAAATGCATGTTTCAGAGTTTCAATAAATAACAGAGGTCGAATGATTGAATTTGTGAAATTCTAAGCAATTGCTAAAGTATATGTGTAATAGTAGAAAAAAACATATATCTCAGTTAATATTTCAATCATAATGTTAAAGAAGTTTATAATGTTAAAGAAGCTTTGCGCAGTATGAGGTAATTATTCTAATTCTGCTATATTAATTGATTTAAATAGAACATTTATTCTCAGTTAATAGGTAGAAAACTTTTAATGAAGTCCTAAATTTATGTTAAATAAATTTTTAATCCCTTGAAAAAATATTATTAATATTTTATATACTGCCATAGCTTTAGTTATTCAATAATTGCTCCATATAATGTTTAACAGTTATAGAAAATACTACTCATGATTTTGTTATATATTCTCTCTTTTGTTGTTTCCATTTCTGTCTTTTTCAATTATTATGTTTTTTAAATGTAGACTAATAATGCAAAAAATTATATTAAAAGCAGTTCTGAGAAGAAAAATAAACAATTCTCTCTTTTGTTGTTTCCATTTCTGTCTTTTTCAATTATTATGTTTTTTAAATGTAGACTAATAATGCAAAAAATTATATTAAAAGCAGTTCTGAGAAGGAAAATAAACAAGACGAATCATTGAAAAATATTGTGTACTTTTGTGGTATTAAGAATATTATTACAAACTATTTTTAATTCAAAATTTATAAATATCTTCATTTCCATTTCTTGTTAAACTTCCGCTTATGCGAGAATCATAGTTAAAAAATTTATCCACCTCTAAATACAAATATTTTGCCAAAAATTTATAAGAATGCTAATACAGGAAGAGAGAAATTACTGTAAAATTCTTAAAGATAATGCTTTTTAATAAAATAGTGAATTGGATTTAACTTTGTGCCTGTTCGGATTAATGAGCTAAATATGCAGAAATCAAGCTTCTTACGCGTATTTTTTAAAATAATTCTTCAGATAAAAATTATTACCTCGACGCCTCTTTCTTCTTAAAGAATCAAATCATTTTTTTTCTTGTTCATATAAAAAAATTATTTATTTAAGAGGAATGTTGATGGTTTAAAAAATTATATATAAGTTCACCGAAACTGCAATTAGACATATAAATATGTTTAAGGATTTTTCTTGTGCTTCACTTTAAAAATGTTCAAAGAGAAGTAGATTTCTTAAAAGAGATTCCTTAAAATCACGCACATTTTTATCAGGTAAGATTTTTTTTTCTGATCTATGAAATAATTTTACGGCAGATAACGTAGTAGTATTTATTAAATTATAAAAGCCTTTGAGGCAATATACATTTTCTTCCTTTTTCTCTCCGACGTTATATGTTCCATTGACAGCTCTTCAATAGAGTTTATTTTTTAAGCTGATAAACTAGAGTTATGAATTGTTGGCTAGAAGAGCTAGATTAACTTTGTTCTTTCGAAAAAGTTCAATAAACTTCCATAACCTTCTTAATTTTTACGCTTTTGTTTTCGGTGAAACTAATTAGTTAAATGAATTGCACTAATTTTGAAAAATGCACTGAACGATGATCTTAAAAATATATACAAAACTCGTTAAGGTTGCTCGGTGCACATCATGCATTTTCTGATAATTGCAGTTTTTTTTCAGAGGGCAGCTAGTCTGAAGCAAGTACGGTGTTACTAATGAATATACAAAGGATTCATCAAGTTTTATCCGGAAGTGTGTGATTGGATACATGCATGACCTATTTGGATTTGAAAATAAAGCGGAAAAAAGCTTCATGAATGCATACGTATAATAGTTAAGATTTTTCATGTGTTGTAACTTTTACGCTGCATTTTAAAAATCACTTTACGAAACACATGATTTATGTCAAGAAGGGCAAAGATATTTCCGATAAATATTCTTTTGATTTTTCCAGTAATTCATAAATTTAAAATTTTATTGCATCCTTGGATAATGTTTCCGATAATGATGTTAATTTATTTATAAATAAATAGTTTTATTTTTTCGAATGAATTACTTTTCATTTAAAATGAATGTCTCCATGTATCTGTGATAGCATATGTGAGGTAATTAATAAATTTAGTATTATAATACATACATTGTTATCATTTAGGTACCGACTGGCTTAATTTTTACATTCTTTTTTGTGCACTGAATTCAGATTTACAATTTTATTTCATATCATCTGATAGGACAGATTTAAATTAAACGAAGGTAATTCATTTATTAAATTTAAAAATGTGCTTTCCTCTGCAATTCTAAATTCATTTGCCATTTAATACGATATTATTCTACATAATAAGAAATACTTTCAGTATTTTAAAATATGTAAAGAAAAATAATTTTTTCCTTGTCTTTTGAAACTACGATTGTTAGAACTGGTTTATAAGCTAATTTTTGGAAAGTACAAAAATTGACTGAGAATGACACTTACGTGAATACTATTATTTATGGAATTATGAGCAAATAAATAACTTATATTGATTATTGAATTAAAATGAAACATCGAACCTCAAAGAAGCAACATTTTGAATATTTTCTGATATTTCTTGAGACATATGTTATTGTCTCTCCGATGAACATAAACTTACACATATTTTTTTTTATCCAACATCAAAAATTATCTATGGGAAAATTGTTACATGAATTTATTAGATCTCTATATAAAAAATGATCGTTCTTTGAACATTTTCTATATTCATAACGAATTCTAATTTAAAAACGATCCGGGTGATCGATGAGTTCTCAGCCCATATTTGATGAGTTGATCTTACAGTATAGAGTGACAGAGCGAAAAACTGACACCACCAAAGAGTAAACTCTACAGGTGAACGTCAATAATGAGCAGAAATATTCTGCACCAGCTGTTCTATTTTCCCTTTAAATTGTGACAGCGAAAGATCTTTTCCGGATGTACCCTGTTTCATGTTATCACTCAAAATCAGAGAAATTAAAAACTCTTGAGTGCGGAGTGTTACAGAGAATCTAAAGTTTATAATTTATCAAGGAGATATAAACCTCTTTACTCATATATATGAACTAGCTGAAAACCCGCACTTCGTTACGGAGTACATTGAAATTAAATACAATGGTCAATGTATGCAATTAATGCCTATATATATATAAAATAAATACTATGATCAATGTATAGAATTATACATAATATCTTTTATTGTATTTTAATATTTTTTTGGATAATGTCCAATCGTCTGCCAATCGTCTGATAAGCATTTAATAAATTAAATTCTAAAAATTAATCTTTAAAAATTCACCAAAAATCAGAAAATGGAGGTCAAGATTCGAAAAAGATCTCATTTTAAAGGAATGTTTATGATCCTTCTCGTGGTATAAATTTTATAACGCTCAATTTATTATTTTAAATGCAAACTTAAAAAAGTTACTAAAACAGCTTAAAAATTTAATTTAAAAAAATCTAAGAAGAATTTTTAAAAAATCTTTCTCAGCGCATCCCTACACTATAAGAAGAATCCCCATGCAAAATTTCAGCCCTTTAGGTCCAGCGGTTTGGTCTGTGCGTTGCATGTCAGTCAGTGAATGAGTCAGTTACGGAACTGTTTTATATATATAGATAAAGAGACTACTATTTATCCTATAAAGCGCATGGACCAGATCAAATATTAAGATGGAGAACTCTTATAGAGAAAAAAATATACGGTATTTATAAATATGACACATGTTCTGTCCTCACATAGGATTACTTCCTGAAAATCAAAGTGAGATAATAACGTTAACGTCTTACCAACTGAAATACGATAATATTATTTTTAGCCAAAATAAAATAAGATGACAACTGTTTTAATTTTTAACATTTTTTAAAACATCAAATTTTTAGTTACTTGATATTAATGATGATTTTATTTCATTAGACGTTAATTCTAGTTTATTTTATTTACTACATCACTGATTTATAGAAATACAATACTTCAAAAATATTAATAGTTAGCTATCTAGTAATGATTGCAAAAAGCTAATGCAATATGTGTATAGAAAGCAAACTTCCTCCAGACAACCTTTCACTGTAAACACTGCTTAAAATACAGGGTGCGGCAGAAAGAATGTTCCAAGGGTATAAATAAATAAATTAATAAATTTATGAAATAAATAACAATAATAAAATAATAATTAATAATAAATAAATAAATATTTTTTTGTATTTTTCTCAGGTATGAAAGACTTCTTTCTCTATCTTGCTTTGCATTTTTGTTATTGACGTTCCGAATTAGAACATTCTTTCTCCCTCACCCTGTAGAACCAATATATTATTAATTTAGAATTGAACGTTATATTCACATGATTGTAATTATCCTGTATATTTCGGACAGGAATTACTCTAATACAGTTTCAGGGCATGTTAAATGTTTCAATTTGATGCCAAAACCAAATAAAAGAGACCGGTTTTAATAATTTTTTAATTTATAACTCAAGTAAAATACTAGAAAAAATATTTCTACTCTTTCTATGTGCAATGGAAAGGTGGATAAAATAATAGTAGTTTTTTTTTTTTATTTTATCCTTACCCAGTGTTTTCTTTTTCTGTGTCTTTCCCCCTTCATATTTGTCTTTCATTTTCTCTCCCATGCACTCATCCCCTCTCAGTCTTTCTCTAAAATGATTCCTTTTATAAGGGAACCTAGTGTAGTGAAAAGAAATAAATAGCCTGGAAATAAATGCAATTTCAAGCTATAGATATTTTATTATTTTTCAACATTAATTCCTTGCTCGGTGTAGTGATAAATTAAAGGCGGAGTCATAAAATATAGTTCAAAAATATGCAGATTGGACGTCTCCGATGACAGTTGTAAAGTGCATTATGTAAACTCCCAGAGAACAATCTCTTCATATTTGAAAAAGGAAAGTTAAGTTGATTTTCGCTCACTGCATTCAAATTTAATGCAACCTTATTGTCATTTGATTTCTGTTAGCTTTCATTATCGAGCATGCCTTTTAAAATTTCTTTTGATCATGTTATATTATGTTAGGTAATATATTTCAAAATGAATAGTTTACCTTTTTTTCTTTTTTATAAATATTCATTTAGAATGCAAATGGAATGATAAATATTTCATTTTAGATGAATTTTTCTTATATTTTGTTTTACAAAATTTCCCACTAAGTGTAAATTTTTCAGGACAGCTGCAGCTTGTAGCAACTGTTCCACTTACTACTTTCAAAACTATTCTAGTTAAAATATTAGCATTCAGATCAAATAGAAGATTCAGTGCTATTAAGGATAAAGTTGGTGTTTTTGAAAGGATGATGTACTAATGGAATTTATAAGAATTTTAGCAAATTTTACGTGTATATTAATGTATCTGAGTTTTTCCTTTTGGATTTTGTTAATTGCAACGTGTCAAATACATGATCTTATTAAATGAACATTATAAATGGATTTTATAATAATTTCCTTCATCTATGTTCTGTTCTTCAATGAGTACATTTTCAGGTATTTTACGCCTTCATTTTCAACAGCGAATTTTTTTAATTAGTAATTTAAAACACCCTTTTGAAAAACTTGCCATAATAATTCTTCTCTCTCTCCGTCACTTTTCATTCTTCATTGTGAAACCAATTGATTGGTCAGGAATTTGAACCTGGAAGCTTCCTTTATGTAGCCAGATGTGTTAACCGTATGATGCTATTGAATAACATTATAATTGGATTCAAGAATAATTTACTTTATCTGTGTACCGTCCTTCAATTATTTCTGTTATGCTTTTTAAAACAACATGCAGCAAAAGTATTTTTACAAGTTAAATCTAACACTTATACTAATTTAACTGTGATATAACAAACAATAATATTATCTTTATTTTTGTTGATTTGAATTTATACAAAAATATTAGTTTGAATTACTATTTCAAAATGTATATAAGACAATTTCTCTTTTCTGTGAGTAAAAATCCCTTTATGAAAAACTAGCTGAATACATGTGTTTCGTTAAGGAGTACATTCAAATTAAATACATCCGTCAATGCATGCAATTAATCCCCCCCACAAATATAAATAAAAATATAAATATAAATATAAATACAAATACATATATATATATATATATATATATATATATATATATATATATATATATATATATATATATATATATATATATATATATATATATATATATATATATATATATATATATATATATATATATACATTTATAAAAAAAATTTAACGGATATTTTTATAGACAAAGTAATGTAGAAGAAAATATTCAAATTAAATCTAATACAACATAATAAAGAATATAGTACAGTTTGAGAAGCATTTCTTTTACTGTATTTTAATATTTTTTTAGATAATGTCCAACCGTCTGCCGCATTAGCAAAAAAAAAAAAAAAAAGTCTATTTTGTTGTTATGCACGTGACACAAAATTAGTTTAAAGTATCACAAAAAGAAAAGGAACCACATGATCAGCATTTAATAAATAAAATTCTAAAGATTAATCTTTAAAAATTCACCAAAAATCAGAAAATGGAGCTAAAAATTCGAAATATATATTTTATAGGAATTTTTATGATCTTTCTCGCGATATAAATTTTATAATCCTCAAATTATTATTTTAATGCAAAATTTAAAAAATGTTACAAAAACAGCTTAAAAAATTAGTTTAAAAAATCTAAGAAGAATTTTTCAAAAACCTCTCTTAGTGCACCCCTATACTATAAGAAAAATCGCCATGGAAAATTTCAGCCCTGGGTCCAGCGGTTTGGTCTGTGCGTTATATGTCAATCAGTCAGTTGCGGAACTGTTTTATTTATATAGATAATGGAAAGTTCTTCAACTGAGACCGGATGGGGATAATTTAATGTCAGAATTTTTACCACTTAGAAAATGTTTTATTTTATAACATTTCATAACTACGCAAAGATGGGAAACGATCGAAAGAGCTAACGATCGAAACGTGTTCAGGTCATCCTTATTTGTCATTAATGAGAATCTTTTGTAAATGTCTATGTGTACTAGCAATTTGTTCCGCTTAAGAAACATTTTACTGTAGCCCAAAATGCAAATGTAAGAAATATGCAATCAGTGTTGATACGCCTCACGCCTTACCCAGTAAAGTAAGTAGGGTAGTAACTTCCCATAAAAGTATGCAAAAAATCTAATCTATTTTAAATAATATTTATTTACGTATGACTACATTAGATCTTTTATCAATGAATGGTGAAATGATTTTCTTTTTATAGAAAATGTCTTTTAAAAAATATCAGTATTTGTTTAAGAAAACAAAATAAAATTTCATCGTTCTTTTAAGCTTAAATTGAATAAATAAATAAATAAAAACAACGCCTCTAGTTATCAATATTTGAGATGGAATTACTTATATTATATTCCGTTTTATATTTTATTATCTGGAGGTAAATGTATGGTTTTCGTCAACATAAATGATTTTTTAGAAATCAAATCAGCACTTAACGGTATATAAGAGACCGATGGCCTTTTCTCTAACAAAATGGAACACCATAAAAAATATATCGTAATAAATAACTTTAGATTCCGGACTCACTAACGGAGTTAGTTCCGGGGGGAAAATAAAACGCTGTCACATTTTGCAGCAGATAAAATTCCCTCAATATAGGCCAGTTTAAGGTCCTATCTCAAGTTCCCTCTTTTTTCATACTTCGGTTTCAGCTCTACTGGGGATACAAGATGATTTATGCTATCACATTCTCCATAAATTATTGTTCTTCAGTTCTGCTTTCAAAAAGAAAAGCATGTGCGTGCTTTATAGAACGAGATACGTGCTCCTTTGCAAGTGTGTTAAGAAAAGGTAGAAAGCGAAGTTGTTCATGCCACACTTCTGACCATTTTTCCCCTAGACGCGAATCTTTTCTTAAAATTCAAGACTCCGTTTCTGAGCTTGGGTACACAGAGAAATCTTATTTATATTTTATTTCCATCTTGGAAGGAAAACACATATTTTTTTATCTGAAGACTAGTGTGTTTTTATATGAAACAAAAAAATATCTAGAAAATTCTTGATTTAAAGTGTTTAAAAACGATTCAATAAATCATGGTATTTATTGAATTTAGTTAGGTAAATTGTTTATATCAAAGGTAACTTAAACTATTCAAATTTAGTTCAAAAGAATAATTTTTCTATATAAAGTAATCTAACACATTTTTTTATCAAACAAAAATCTATTTGACAATAATCGTCCAGAGGAAAATCTATTCTAAAAGGAATGTTTGAAGAAATTGAAAAATTGAAATTTTGCAGATGTTATTTTACAAAACTTTCAACTATATATTTGACAAGAGGCATATTTAGTTGAAAGCATAGCAAAAACATAGCAATAGCATAGCGAAAGCATAGCGAAAACATAGCAAAAATAAATTTATATCATTTGATATAAATTTATTTTTGCCTCAGTGTTAGAATGGGGTTAGAACACCAAAAATGTATTTATAGTTCTTAGGCATATACTGTTGAAATCTATCAATCGAGTATCCCTTTCTGTGCTTTCAATGCATCAAAAGGGCCCGACATAACAACTTAGGCCTTCCGGGGTCGAATACCTTGCAAATCACGAAGAAACGAATATTAGGAAAATGACAAAACCCAAACAAGGGTGAAAATATCTCCTTTGATGATGCAAAAAACATGCCAAATTGGTTATTGACTCTTTGAAGCGTTATGAATAATAACATATTATAATAGCATATTTTGCATATCTTTTCCAGTACTTTCAATGCACCAAACAGGCAACTTAGGACTTCCGGGGTTAAAGCCCTTGCCCAGTCCCCACAGGGAAGCCCAAATCTAGAAAAACGACAAAAACCAAACGTGGATGAAAATATCACCTTTGATGATACGAAAAACATGCCAAATCGGTTATTGTCTCTTTTAAGCGTTGTGAACAATGGAATTATTACAACAACATAACTTGTTCTTTTAGTATTGTTTAGCTCTAAATTAGGGGTTTCCAACTTACGAGTTTCCAAGGGCCGCAATCAAAAACACCTGTCTAGTGGCGGGCCGAAATTTAATCAGGACTATATCCAGGATTTTTTTTCGTGAGGGAGGGGGATTTGGAGGATTTGTGTATAGTATGTACTATGAAATTTTTAAAAATTCGAGGATGAACGACCTTGATTATAACTGGCCAACTTTCGTTAAATTACAGAGACACACACAAAAAAGTCAAATATGAAGTGGGTATTTGAATAAGAAGTAGGTCAAATAATAAGTGGGGGGGGGGTAGGAAAGAGAACATGAGTGGACACCCTACTTTTCATTGAATTCGAGGAAAGTCAATCTTTTTTTGTAAATGAACAGCATTTGAAAACAATAAAGATTTTTACAAAAACATTTTTCGTTAACTGATATCTAAATTGATGCTGCAAATTATTTCCCTAGAAGTCTTCGCGGGCCGCAAAAAAAGGACCCGTGGGCTGCATGCGACCCACGGGCCGCCAGTTGGAAACCCCTGCTCTAAATCTAACCGAAATGTTATGCCTTTTCTTCGTTCTAAACAAGATCCCCGCAACGATTTAAGCTCCTTAGACAAGCTCATTTTTATTTTGAATTTGAGTCTTTAGTAATGATATACAATTTTACTATCATTTAACTTGCAGAAAATTTGTCGCAGAAAACTTGTCGCAAAACTAACCCCAAAAAGAAATAAACGAAAGAATAATACTTATAGTTAACGCTGATTAAGAGAAGTCGATTTTAATTCACATAATTTTTAAAATTAATAAATAATCCAGGCTTTATTAAAGGAAATAGATTGTTGTTTCCTTAATTTCTTGATTCACGGGTTCAACCTATTATATAAGAAACAACAGGGGTGACTGACGAACTAGATGGAACTGCAGGTATATCTGGCATTTTAAAACCACGATTCCGTGCATATAACAGCAAGATCCCATCAAATCACATTATATTGTAAGTCACCCTGTTTAACGTAGAATTACGTTCCTCAATAACGGTCCTACGGGAAGAAAAAAAGTGTCCGTACTGCGTTAAAATTTTGGCAGCGCGCGAAACCAAGTAGCAGTAAGCAGTTAAACAGAAAAGTAACAAAATGCGTAAAAAAAGAGGTAAGTAACTATAAGTAATTCTACGTTAATAACCGGTGGTAGTTTCGTTAGAAGATACTACCTAAATTTTTTCACAACATGGCAAAAATTGACCTAATAGAATGTTTAGATATTAATGTATAAAACGTTATTTTTCAGGTGAAAAAATCTACACAATCTTCTCCGAAGCGATATTTTTGCATATTAAGAATTCGTTTCTTTTTCCTCTTTTTAAAATTGTTTCTTATCTTCGTACAATGGATTTTTTCGAATTGTACTATGCGAAATCATTTGATTCGTGTTATTCGCGCCATTTATGATTTGTATGATTTTAATGCAATAAAATCATTAAAAACATTCTTATATCTAGTTTAATTCAATGTTACCTTTCCTCTCCACTCTTTTGTCTCTTCTTTCCTTTCGTCTGAAGTAATCAGCAATAAAGTCGAAATTTCTGTACCGAACTTCAAATACAATTCCTATATACCGCCAGTAAGCGTCAGCGTAAAAAACTGTTTACTATGTTTAATA
The DNA here is from genome assembly GCA_907164885.2 of Dolomedes plantarius. NCBI lineage: Eukaryota > Metazoa > Arthropoda > Arachnida > Araneae > Dolomedidae > Dolomedes > Dolomedes plantarius. The sequence continues at coordinate 98,237,932 of OU015501.1, forward strand.
AGGCACACACCTTCTTCTTGTTAAACATCTAATACAATGGTAAAAAAACATTTTGCCTCATTTCCTTTCTTACTTCCTTCAATAATAAATGTAATTAAAATTTATGGTATGCTATGTAACGTATAACTGAATCAGTTTAGATATTTTTCCAAATTAGGTTTCTGGATAAACGGATTTTACCGAAAAAATGAGAAAAGTAGTATTAATTTCGATCTTGTGATTTTCGGGGAGCTTACAAATTCTAATTACTTCTAATTTGTTTTGGTCATTTTCAGTTCTAAATGACCCAAAATGTCAAAAAGTCCTTATTAGTTCTTAAATTTTCAAGCCTTGGAACACCATGTTTTTTTAACTATTTTTAATAGGTGGATTGTAGATGGTACAAGAAAGGAAAAAATAATTAGGAGGAATGAACAACCTCATTGAATCTACGAAGCATTTGTCAGTGATTTCTCATTGCCATGAACTGCATATTTTCGAGAAACATGTTGAAACTGCCCGAAAGAACAATATATCGATTAGGCACTTATTGCACACTGAAGGAAAGACATTAATAACACTTTCTTCTTTTCATCCCAAAGAGAAGATTCAAACAACCGCGTAGCCATTTAAAGATATTACATTATAGAATTAACGTAGGCGGAGACACAAGATTAAAAAGTGCTTCTTTTGTCAAGCCTTAGTAAGACCTTTTACTTTATCTAGAGGTGCTCCATCAATGCGAAAACAATTGGTACCGCCCAAAATTTACTCAAAGAATTTTTTCGTCCACCCCCCCCCCCACCCTAATGTTATCCTTCCTCTTCAACTACGCGCCGTTTGCAGAAGTGGAGGCTGTCAAATCGGGCGGTGCTAACGCAGCGAGCGCCATCTATTATAAAAAAGCAGAAACATCATTTCTTTGCTTGATCCCGACGTTGACGTTGATAAACGGGAGAAACGAATGGAAAGATGAAAAAGAAAGCTCCTGAAAAGAAACGGTTGCGCACACACATTGCCTCGGCATTCAAGAATGGCATTCTTCTAAAAATGGGTTGAGACATTAAAAGGGCATAAATATTTTATTGGTTTTAAAAGGATAATTTAATAACATAGAATGCATCAAAGCAATTCCTTAATATTTTGGTTGGAGATCGCATATTGTTTAGTATTGTGCAATTTTTCTAGTGAATAAAAATAATACATATTAGTATGAGGTTTTCCGACTGTCATTTTGGAAGTATTATAATAATTTATTTTTTTGATTTATTTCTCCTGTGGAATTTTCAATAGTGTTGCTGAATTATACGTATTTGTGATTGAGAAACGTAAAAACAAATAAATTAATATCCATCAACAAAGCGAGGAACATTTAAAACGTTGAGACTGAAAGCAATATGTATTGGATCGTATTACTGTGTACTAAATATTTCCTTGGGGTTTATTTTTCTCTTTAACGTTTGAGAACATTTAATTCTAAAGGAGATTATTGCATTTGTTTTAAACCTTTAATTTTGTTATAGAGATATTAACATAAAATAACCAATGTCACTAAACTAATCATGTATTAAAGGTCTTATAAATGTTTTTATAGAGTACAAAGAAAATGGATGTTTTCCAAATATTTATCTAAAAACGTTTATGATTTTTTTATCATTATTTCCTCTTTTATCACGTAACTTTAAACTCTATACTCATGCTTTAATAACAGGTGAAAATTCTTAAATGGTCTTTAGGAAAATTTAAAACTTTGACAGGAGAAATAGCAAAGACATTTTTTTAATAATGTAGAGGAAAAATCTGGAGTTAATCACTCCCCCCCCCCCGCACCCCACCTTTTCTCAAGACATATTCAAAAGTAGTTGCTGCCGCAGTTACCAAACAATACCCCAAGACATTGACGCAGGTTTTTGTAGTCTTTACCGCAGATACAAAAAATTACTCGATATTCGAAGCTTAGTTCTTACCGTGTCCTACTTATCAGATATTTGATTAAGGCCTTGGAGCAAAGAAATACAGAGGAATCAGGTGAGATATAATATTGAGAAGTATTTATCATGTTCGTGAGTTCTTCATTCTTTCATTTTAAATGACTAAGATGATCCCATTTTGTCGCAACAGTCCCCCCAGACTGTTACTCTAGAGGTATTCACAGCATCATCTCTTAGACAAGACTAGATACTTCTTTGCCGAATCTTCTTCAGATCTACAATTGATCTACCGTACACCCAAAGAGGGATATGGAATTATATGCTAAAGATTCCTCATTTAACGCCCTTTTGACGACAGCTAGGACAGTCATGCAAGGCACAAGTCAAAACAGAATTGCCGGTGTTGAGACTTTAAAAGTGTTTTAAACCGGGGAACAAGAATCTATGTATCTACGAATAAAAAAATAATGACCCATTAGAATGGTTTGTGGAGTAGAGAATGCAATTTCAAACAATCTGATGGAAGCGTTATTGCTGATCGCCATGGGCTTTGAACCTTGTTCTTTCTTAGGTCGTAGCACGCAATAAGTGTATCTTTTCAGACAGCAAATTATTATGATGAACACCGAAAGGTCTCATGAATTTTGCCTTGGGAGCGATAAGTCTCAGATATAGTCTAGTTTTTCTAATTCATGTGTCCTGGTATATACTTAATTAATTCATTACTTCAAACATTTTTCTGAGACTTTTTTGTCAGAATCCCTATCCATGATGGATGAAAATTCTTTTGTTTCAAAGGTGAAACCTTTTACAGAAAAGAAACAATTGCATTATTATTTTACCGAAATGTCTCTCTTATATTTGCTTCTTAGGAGATTGTATACATTTATTGTTTCAGATTTTTTTAATTGCCTTTTCCGTATACCAAATAATTGCATACTTAATTTCACCAACAGCGACTTGTTACCACTAAAGGCTTTATATTTTTTCTTAGTGGTGGTATAACTGACTATATTTTTTATGTGTTTACACGCCCTAATGCATATTAATTCAGAAATTAGCATGCTATACGTTAAAAAAATCACTAAATAGTTATGCATAAATCTTTCTCTTGAGTTTTTATTTCCACAGTTGAAAAACCCATAGGAATTTTCATTGTAATCTTCAAAGTGTATTTAACTATAAAAAAAGTGTCATTGTTGTTCTAACAAGCCAAGGAGAAATATTTTTGGTAGAAAAATAACCAGAAAATTAATACTGAATAAGAAGTGTTTCATTTTTTTACTCCTTTTCTCTCATTATGATAGGATTTCAAAAATATTAGGTATTCCAAAACAGTGGCAAAAAGTTATTAATTAATGATTATATCCTAAAGAAATTTAAACTAATTGCATCGCATTAATTGCATACTTTTAGATTATTTTTTGATAATGTATATAAATAAAATCTGGTGTTCATTAAAATTAAATTTGTCTTGAATCACGTAAAAAATCACACAAAGAATTTATTAAGTATTTCTAGAAAAAATAGATATGTGTGTCATATATTTTTCATTATCTGATGGGCTTTATTAAGATACTCACATTTTTTATTTAAACTGAATATAGAAAATTTCTTAAAATGGCCAAAAGTTGAGAGAAGACGTAGAATAAAAAGTGCACTTCATGAGGAAATATTACTCTACACTTTATGATCATTTCTATTGTAGAAAGAGGTTGACTTTTCCCGAAAAGTTTGAATTACGATATATTCTATGCTAGCTTAATACTGGTGAATTATATCACTTAACTCTAACCATAATGTAGAAATAATTTGTTGATTGTTGAATTCTATCAAATTAAGTCGAAATCTATATACATGTATTATCATATATGTCTGTAACTTAATGTAAATTCATATCCGAAATTACCGTGCTTAATTACATAACGTATTTTGCTCTATTCGGTGCATTCAAAGTAACGATCGGATGGGTTGCGAAATTCTTGCCCTTTTGAAATTCATTTATATAAAATGTCTTTCTTCAACACAAATTATTCTTCTGCTTGTTATAAATATAAATTTTACTTGTAACTCGTAATGAATGCAAAATACAGAAAAAAAGTATTTGGCACAAATAAGGCAAAGCATATTTCCTATGTTGTTGAAACTTAAAATAGAATTTTAATCTCTCTGTATCCCTGAATATAATAAATACGCACTGTTTTAAATGTTCAAATAATATTCGAAGGATATTTAAATTAAAACTGTGATGTTTATCGCAGACATGGGAAGTCATCCAGAACGTGAACAAGATTTCACAGAGCATAAAATTTTATGCTACTCAGGCACCCATGTCCATGCTAAGCAACACGCTGTTTATACTTTTTTGTTTCATAACATTCTACTGATGTTTTCAGACATCGAACGCTAAAGTTTTCTGAGGTTCATTGTCATGATCAGGGATTGAAATTAGCCGTGATAAAAAGTCCTCACTAAAATCGAAGTATTGAATTTGCAGTGTAACTAATACCAGGTTTCTAGATGTCATCTGTCTTTATGCTCTGCGACTGCTCCTATTCACATCAATGCTATTTTACTGTCGTGTTTTAATGGATACAATCTCATTACTTTTTTAACATCGTACAATTTCATTGAATTTCAAATCGTACTGTAAATAAATATATTTTAATTAAAGTAAGATTACTTTTACATTGTTTTACAAGTGCTACCATTTATACCTTGAGCTTTTAACTGAATTTTATCATTATGTTTAACAATTATCGAAGCTTTCTGTTGGAAGCAACAGATGCGTTTGATTGATTTTACGCTTAACAGTTTTAAAACGTTGATTCGAGATAAAGGCTACATGTACTATAGTATTTTGTTCTAGTTCAGAAAAACAAAGCTTCGGAAATTTACGCATTTAACAAAATGCTCTCTTTATTTGTCTAAACACCAAGTTAGGTATTGAGGTAATTTTTCTTTGCATTTGCTTTGTTTAAAATCTAAGTGCTTCTTACTAGTTTGTTTGCAATGAGTGTTTGTAAAGCTTTTTTTTTCTCTCAGAACCCTTTTATCGCTTAAAATGAAATGCTTTGTTTTAGAATCGGAACTCTGACGCATGTATTTCATTCACATTAAATTGTAAATTCTTTTATCTTTAAACGTTACTTCCTTGTCTCTTTTGTATGTGAACCATTTCCCTTTCGAAAAAATTTCACGTAGTTCTTTAAATTGTTTTTTCGAAAAAGTCGTTCATTGTTCTCACTGAAAAATACTTTTCTGTGGGATCTAGAGAATTTTTTGAATGAAAATTCCGTGTTTTTATATTCAGCACTTCGAAATTAGTTAGTGCTGCGTCCCTCTCGTGTCAAACTGAGAACTTTTATGTTTTGCCACGGTGACATTTTTTACTTAGTTAACTTGCTTGGTCAGTTGCCTTTTATTTCTTTAAGGGGTCAGGTACATTTTAAATTCCAAGAGACCCGACAAACATATCCTTATTTTCAATCATTAGTTCGAAAACAATTTATTCAGAAATATGAACATTTTAAGATGAGTTAAACATTCTTTTTCTTTCTAAATATGGCTCTCAAATTTTTCTAGCTTAAAGAGAATTTTTTTAATTGTTTAAAACTTCAACCACTGTTTTTTTCTTTGTCATGTCATTGCACACATGATATCACCAGAACAATTGGCTATAACCATCACATTTTTTACACGGGCAATATAAATATGAATAATTAAAATGACCGACTATTATGTCATTCCTATTATAAAAATTATAATTTGAGTACAATTTATCCAAATTTTTTTTGAAATTTTAGAAATAAAAAAAAACATTTTTTTCCTATGAAGAACTAAGAGTTTTGATTTCAAAGTTGGTCATTTAAAAGATATATTATATAATATGATTTTCAAACTAAAATAAATGTGTTTATTCATTAATATACAGATTCAATTCTGCGTGCAGTGATATAACATCATACATAATCAGTGGTTGAAATTTTAAAAGAAATTAAAACTCCCCTACAAGCAAGAAAAAATTTAGAGTCATATTTATAAAGAAAGAAGTAAATTTAACTCCTAGTAAAATTTTCATATTCCTGAAAAAATTATTTTCGTAACTAATGATGATTTGAAATAGGGATATGTTTATCGAGTCTCTTAGCTTTTAAAAGGTACCTGGACCCTTTAAATAGTTACAAATTTATCGGAAACTTTTGTTTCAGAAATCATTAATTTGTATTTCATAATAATTTATATTTTGACGGGGAAAAATTAAATTTCATACAATTAAATCTAAGTAATTTTTCAGTTACTGTATGCATCAAATGAATAATTTAATAATTGCAAACAATAAAAAAATAATTAAAAGCATTTTTTAATTAATATTTTTCACTTTTCATATCTTCTAAATTATTCTTTTTTATTAAACATTGAACATATTTGAGTATTTTAATTATTCCAGTTCATAATTTTAAATGCATGAATTTCAGATGGACAAATGTATTCATAATTATAGAATTCATTTAACAAATAAAATCGAATATTTCATAGTAATAGGGTTTTAAATCTTGGAAATACATAAAATTATATTTTTCTTCTCTAATTACTTAAGATTTCCTGATAAACGTTATTATGTCTGTAACTTTAAATAGAAGACCATACCTCAGTCTTTTCCTATTCTTCTAAATTGTTCGGGAATAAATTTGATTTTGCAATGCCAGTTCAGACAAGCTGTTGTTGTTAAAATGAGTAATAATAAAACTTTAATACTCATATAACTTTCATTATTAATAATTGCCTCCAAAGAAAGCATTTGGATAAAAACGAATTATGAAAAATATTCTAAAAAATTATGTTTGCGATTAATTTAAGCATTATAAATTCTTCTTATTGAAAAAGAAATTAAAAGGCAGATAAAGAGAAACAGAAAATCAAAAGTTAACTACATGATATATCATTTATTTGTCTGCAAAAAGTTTGTTAGGGGCACGCCATTAAAAATATGACTATTATAAACAACATGGAACACATGTTCCATATTTGTCAATGTTTCAATTTTAACTGCTAAACTGATATCCTTTTGTGTCATACAGATAATTGCTTGTAGTCATAAGATAATTCTAGAAAAATAAAATCTTTAAAAACTATCAAAATAATGAATTTCAACTGAAAATACTTTTGATGTGCTGGAGTTTACAATTTTAAATAAAAAATCAGAGATATTCTTCTCATATAAATTAGAAAGAACTCCATTATTATTTTGTCCTTGCTAGGAGCTGTTCACTACGGTTAAACAAGTGCTCTAATTTTTCAATTAACTGTGTCCTCTATTGTCAAAATACGAGACATCTTATATTTCTTGCTACAGATGTATTCTGAAACATTGTCACAGTTTATCCAAGGAACATTTTTAAAATAAGGAAATTAATACCCAAGTCCGTATGTAAATATATGTGTACACGTGTATATGTGTGTGTGTTTGTTTTATTTCAAAATTTTTTATGCTTGAATAACAATAATTTAAAATTGCTTTCGTATAACACGACTGTTTTGAATTACCGAATGACGGTTGCACTCAGCTCTTGTGTGCTTTATAGATCACAGACCAGATCAAAAAGTTAGAAAGGTGATGTGCTGGAGTTTACAATTTTAAATAAAAAATCAGAGATATTCTTCTCATATAAATTAGAAAGAACTCCATTATTATTTTGTCCTTGCTAGGAGCTGTTCACTACGGTTAAACACGTCCTCTAATTTTTTAATTTACTCTGTCCTCTATTGTCAAAATACGAGACATCTTATATTTCTTGCTACAGATGTATTCTGAAACATTGTCACAGTTTATCCAAGGAACATTTTTAAAATAAAGAAATTAATACCCAAGTCCGTATGTAAATATATGTGTACACGTGTATGTGTGTGTGTGTTTGTTTGTTTTATTACAATATTTTTTACTCTTGAATAACAATAATTTAAAATTGCTTTCGTATAACACGACTGTTTTGAATTACCGAATGACGGTTGCACTCAGCTCTTGTGTGCTTTATAGATCACAGACCAGATCAAAATTAGAAAGGTGATGTAAGCGCGACCTGATGTACCGCTCATGAAGAAGGTGGGGAGTCGAAGTGTGAATGAGCTAATAATTATAATATGATATACATTATCAAACGAAGATAAAAAAGTTAGCGATCAGAAAAATCTTTAAATATTCCGTACAAATAACGATGGAGTAAACTCATATCCAGATCTTCTTCCCGAAACTGGAATGTTTATACCATAAAGACTTTAGGTTTACGAAGCAGTCTACAGGTGCAGTTCATCTACAATGCCAGTCTTTCCCGTAAGAATAATATAACCAGTGAAAATCACGGAATAGTGTCACGTCTTTGTAGTAGATGGCGGAAGCAAGAACGTGTTTTTTGAAATTTTACTTAATCATCAAGATCTTTAGTGGTGTAATTTTCATGAATTTTCTGTATTTTCGCAGGTGTATTAACTATATCTTAACCTCCTGTTTTATTTATGCTCCTGAAGCAATGGTCCGATTTCCAAAAATCAGCTGCAAACATAGAAGCATGGCTATCGATTTGTCTGCTGAAAACAAATTAGTAATTCTTCATACTTTAAGAATTTTTCATTCTTTAATAATTCGTCATCCGAACAAATTTTTACATATCTGGAATAAGTTTTTTTATGTGCTTTTTAAAATGAAATTAATGAAATGCATTTATTAAAGGGCAAAAAAATCAGCAATGTTAATATTATAATTTTATTTTTTTTCATGACTATTACTCTACTTTTTTTAATTTAAAATGTTTTACATTTATGATCATAGTTTTTGTTTTAATTTACGGGTGTGATATTATTTCCAGAAATCCCTAAATGTATTGCTAATCGTGGTAAAATTAAATTTATAATTTAAACTATTTTTCGATTGAAAAACTGCAAGCTAATTCTTAAATAATTCTTCCGAGAAAAATTCAAGACTTTTTTCGATTCATAAAGTGAACCGATGTTTTATATAAAAAATTAAAAACTGCCATTCAAAATTAAAAAGAAACAAGTTTTGTTGTTGGTTAATTCAAAGGAAACTAATGTATACCGAAGAAAATATTTAGAATTTATTTTAAAGTTGCCCGAGGGGTATTTTACTGATAAAATATCAATATTTATTTGTTCACACGAAGATAACACTGCACCTATATCTAGTAACATTTATCATACAGAATACAATGATTGTTCATATAAATTATGCTGAACATGATCAAAGGGTTTAGTATTTGCTTAAGTTACGCATTTTTGAAATCATAAATATTTAATTCTACACATATTAAAACTAATTCATTTGAAGCATACTGAGCATTAAAGGCATGCGCAGCTTAATGAAAATGTCAGAAAATGCTATAAATATAACCTGAAATCCCATTAAAATATTTCATGAATGATCAGTGGTTCTGATTACAATGCTTTAGGCGTTTCACAATCTATGTAAACATAAACTTATCAGTTTCAATTACGTGAAATTTACAAGCATGTGTGGATGGGATTGGGAAAACTTTTAACTCTTAGTGTGAAGATTTAATTTTCTTGCACAAATAATTATCTGTTTTTATAATTTAATAGACCAGCAGTTTATGAGATCAGTGTTGGTTTGAAATATGAGCTTTGTTATTCTAATGGGTCATCGTATATGTATGCCAGGGAATGAATATATGGTTGAATAAATTAGCCAACATGAATAAGAGGAAATATTTATTTCCACAATCCACTTACATGCATTAGATATTATAGCTAAAATGTACTTCTAATGGCACTGCAAGCCCAATTTATTTCATTACAATACGTTTACAATGGATGCATTAAATCCTATATTTATCAAGTTTCATAAAGAAAACAAATTAATGATGCAAGTGTGCGTTTCAGTGTCAGTTCGCTATTAGTCTATCCATCTCTTTTACGACATTCGATGAAATATTTCCCCATTCTTTAACTGACCTCATTATTGTCTTACCTTACATTGCATTATTTCCTTATTTCGTCTTACTCACCCTGCGAAGTTCGTTATCAATGCACAAAATATGGTATCTAGAGTAGCGAGGAAAGGAAAATATTGGATGGAAGCTTCAGCAACAAATAATCTCATTATTATTACCCGATCAATGTAAGCATCCGTTTTCTCCTCTTTATCGGTTTATTGGCTACTCTTCAGGATACTCTGAAGTAAACTGATGCGCTCAGGTAAAACAGAAGTTTGAGAATATTTTAGATGAATCCAATCATTCATAAATGATTCTAATACCCCTTCCCTAGAATCCAGCAGAACATATAGGTTATCTGTCATTCTAGCATTTTCCACAGACAAAAGAAGTATTATTTGTTTATTATAACAGATATGTATTTATTACATAATATTACATCAACATAAGCTCATCATTATCTAATTCAGCAGTGTTAGAACGTAATTTACAATTGTTTGTTTACATTTCTCAAAATGTTACAATCGAATGCCTTCTTTGTTTTGTTTCAGACATAAAAAGTAGTTATAATGAATACGTTATAACCCTTACAAAAAGTTGTCATTAAATATTATTTTTAAAAGGTTTGTTGCATGTTTTTCAGTGCCAAATTTCCCTTACATATGAAAATATTCTTAAAAATGCAACTTACAGATTGGCAAACTTTATTTTTTTTATCTTTGATCTTATTAAATGTTATGTATTTAAAATTGACTGTATGAAAAAATTATATATATATATATATATATATATATATATATATATATATATATATATATATATATATATATATATATATATATATGTATATATATATATATATGTATATATATATATGTATATATATATATATATATATATATATATATATATATATATATATATATATATATATATATATATATATATATATATATATATATATATATATATATATATATATATATATACACTCATGGACAAAAAAATTAGCGCACCAAGAAGAAGTCGTCAAAATGAAAGGAAATTTTACATACGTAATGACTACTTTGACATAATTAAATGATTAGAAAATCAAAGAAAAAGGATAATTTATTTCGGAGAAAAAGGCAAAAGAACGGAGCAGTTAATACTCCGTTAGACCCCCTCAAGTACGAATG